>KV908615.1:30000-101594 GCA_002005505.1 Botryococcus braunii | reverse complement strand
CTTTGCCCTTTCAACAGGAGGCAAGAAAGCGCTTCGCGGCCACCCCCGGCACCGCGAAGCAGTGTCAAGAAAAGGAAGAAGCCAAATCAGCTTACACTCATTGGGGCTTGTGTGCATGGCGTGGCAGTATTGCATTTTTTCTTACGATAGGCCACCATGCTGTCAAAGCATACACGGTGAGCAACTGACTTCGGAATCCACCTTGTTCCCTCGTTCCTTATTGAAGGAAGGAGACCAAGTCACGCTACACCCTTGACCGGAAATCTGCCCAAAAACTGTCTCGAAGCCCAGCCCGTTGCAACACTGTTCAATCAAAAAGTCCGAGGTGCAATCATCACCATGTATGTTAACATGTGCCAACCTGCTGGAGCGGCAGCATCAAATTGGCAACGGTTGGTCCTATGATGAGGGTGGCACTGAAGGCAGGGCAACAAGCCCGCTCTTGCACGCTTCTCTGCTGTCCGGAATGTGATATAGACAACGTGTTGCTGCCAAGTAAACAGTCAGAGCACTTAAGAAGTATTTCTTAGGCCCCACTACTGTTAGGGCTGCAAAATCGATGCCCACGTTCTTCTAGCACCAATACTCCTCACAGTACACTGTGGACCCCTCTGGACGTGCTGAATGAATATATGACAGTCTTCCCTCCTTTCGAACTCCATGCTACCGGCAAAGCTGGACAACAATGACAATGATGAGTTCGCCGATTGCATGACACTCTCAACAAGAAGATGAGGAGTACGTGCAACAGAATTTTCCACAACCCAAGGGATGAAATTTGAAGCTGCTTCAATTTTCCTTTGACAACGCAGCAATCCATAACTGCCCCAGGCTCCGGAAACCATGCGGGTATCACCCCTCCCAAAGGGTACCAATCCCCCGTATTGCTGCGACCTTCAGCACCTATCGAGCATGCGCATGGCGATTCAAATGGCTCTAAGGAAGGAGCTCAGGAGGCCCGATGCTCATGGAACACATGGTGGCCTACCAACTTGGATGAGCTCAGGTCCAGTGTGAAGAGGTTTTGGGATCGGGTCACTCTCGTATGTTGTGGAGAAGGATGTGGCGAGATTGAAGGATCTCTATAAACACTTGCATGTGGTTAGTGAAGGGAGCTGGGCACCACACGACTATTCCTAAGACGCAAGGCCATGCATGCCTGTTGGAAGAAAGTACCACTATGTACCAAATTACTAATAAACGTGTTGCATTAGTCAAGCACTGGGAGGTTATTTCCTTGAGTAGTAGCTCCATATTGGAGAGGAACAAGCAACACGTCATTGCCCTGAGAAGAGCACGAACCTTAGCCATATTTCTTGAAGAGTGGAGTGTACCGTACGCTCACTGAACTTGAGATGGCTGATTCCTAAGGACCCTTGTTTGTCACATGCACAAACGACATTGCGAAGTAGCGGGCTATCCGTAAGGCAACACGCGAGAAAATCATTTCAAAAGTATTTATAAAAAATTACTACGAAGCTTTATGTTTTTTGTTTGAGATCTCGAAGTAACATTGGCAGTGGGTCTTCGCGGGATTGGCCACATTGGCATCTATTACAAAGAGGACGATCGGAATACCATCGATTACTGAATTAAAGTAGGTAAATAACCGTAATATTACAAAATGTTTAATGTTTAACGCAAATTTGGTGGTGCATGGTGTTGCGTTGACAAAAAGTCGGATTTTTTGTTTCGCGAATAATTGTCTTGTTTTTTCGACACCCCGTGACAAAAGTCTCCGGGTTTGGTACTTTACAATTTGCTGCTGTTTTTGAGCAGAATACACAGCGTGCATGCCCCAAGTTTGGCATGCAAGCTGTGCGTGAGCATAGAAAGCTACTGACGAAAAATCACGGTCAATAATATCTTTTTAAAGGTACAGCACTTCGAAGACTATGAGCCCCCAAAAAATGGCTCTTTGAAAAACAGCACTATCAAGGTATTGCCCTGGCTCGCACCTTTGCATTTTCCTCACACTCCGCGAGGGGGTTCCGACCCCAGCCTTCCAGCCCAGTGGGAAGCAGTATTCAATGTCCTCCAGTCCTTTTTTTCTAAAGTTTATTTCTCACCTATGCACAATGGAGCGTGCAAAAAAAGTGATTGAATCCGGCAAAAACTGACGCCGGATTCTTCAATCTTGGGAAAACGCTCTAGCTCCCAGAAACCATCATCGATTTTTCTCAAACCAACCCCAACTCATGTGTATGAATATTCACATCCAACGCAACAAGTTTTATGATTTTTAGAGCTCTGTGCAGGGAGTTAGGCTCACCTACACACAGGGGTCCGAGTTTCGGCTGCCACGTTGGTGATTAAAGGCTGTACGGCAGCGGCAATTTTGTACCTCAAATCATTCATGGGCCGGACACAAACTGTGACATCAGCTAATTAATCACCGGAACTACCTATCAGAGGTCACATTTCATAATTTCATTGCGTACGGACAAAGTTACAGGCCTTCAAGTCGATGGGTACCGCTAAAACCCGGAGACTTATGTCACAGGGTGTCGAGTGAAACTTAGAAAAATCGCCAATGCCTGAGCACGATGAATTTTATGTGAGTGTGGCCTTTAAAATCATTAAAAAATTAATATTAAGCTACCTGATTTTTTCAAGAGCTGGGCACGCTTCTAACTTGGAGAAATAACCCGTTTTCCTGTAGGTAAAACTGCAACTTCCATGCGGCCGGGCCGGTTCTACTCCGTTGAGTATCGCGCACGTGCGGCGACCTTGTACGCGCAATGCGGCTTCAATACAAAAGCGGCCGGTGAAAGCCTCGTTCATTTATCCAAGGGCAAGCATCCAGGAAGGCCTGGTGAGTTTTGCAAGGAACAATACTTGAAGGAACTGAAGTATGGCAGCGTTCAAGACCGGCCCCGTCCTGGACGCCCCAGCAAATTTCCAGAGGTCCTAGCCAAGAAATTGTGCAACAGCTCGTGGTGCCAGATGATTCAGACGGGGAGCCCGTCTACAGGGAGAGTGCTGAACATGTACTTCATCTGAATCTTACCTTAAAAAGGCAAGTGGACGCCGTGGGCTGCCATCCAAGGACCGTGATGAGGGCAGTAAAGCGTGCAATCAAGTCGAATAAAAATGGACATCCAATTCAGATCCATTAAATAGGAGAAACACTTAAGCGACGAGCAAAAGGTCTGTCTCTCTAACTCCCTCTCTCTAATGGTGTGTGTGTGTGTATGTGTGTGTGTGTGTGTGTGTGTGTGTGTGTGTGTGTGTGTGGTGTGTGTGTGTGTGTGTGTGTGTGTGTGTGTGTGTGTGTCTGTGTGTTTAGGGTTTAGGGTTTGTGTGTATGGATGTGTGTGTGTGTGTGTGTGTGTGTGTGTGTGTGTGTGTGTGTGTGTGTGTGTGTGTGTGTGTGTGTGTGTGTGCCCTGGGAATAGCCCCCCCCCCTCTATCTATCTCTATTGTGTGTGGTGTGTGTGTGTGTGTGTGTGTGTGGTGTGTGTGTGTGTGTGTGTGTAAGTGTGTCTGTGTGTTTAGGGTTTAGGGTTTGTGTGTATGGATGTGTGTGTGTGTGTGTGTGTGTGTGTGTGTGTGTGTGGTGTGTGTGTGTGTGTGTGTGTGTTAGGGATTAGGGTTTGTGTGTATGGGTATGTGTGTGTGTGTGTATGTGTGTTTAGGGTTTAGGGTTTGTATGTAGGTGTATGTGTGTGTGTGTGTGTGTGTGTGTGTGTGTGTGTGTGTGTGTTTGTCTCTCTCTCTATGCCTCCCTCTCTCTCTCTCTCTCTCTCTCTCTCTCTCTCTCTCTCTCTCTCTCTCTCTCTCTCTCTCTCTCTCTCTCTCTCTCTCTCTCTCTCTCTCTCTCTCTCTCTCTCTCTCTCTCTCTCTCTCTCTCTCTCTCTCTCTCTCTCTCTCTCTCTCTTTCTCTCTCTTTCTCTCTCTTTCTCTCTCTTTCTCTCTATGGGGCCAGAGACTGATATATGTTCTTTGCCCTTTCAACAGGAGGCAAGAAAGCGCTTCGCGGCCACCATGAGAATGTGCTCAGCGAAAGAGCGACATGCAACTGTTTTTGTGGACGAGAGTTGGTAAGTTTGCAGCCAAGCGGGAACATAAGAGCAGCTGTAAGGAAGGGAACCCGCCCCCGGCCCTGGACAGACAGTGTCAAGAAAAGAAGAAGCCAAATCCAGCTACACTTCATTGGGGCTGTGATGCATGGCGTTGGCAGTATTGCATTTATTCTTACGATAGGCACCACTTGGCTGTCAAAGCATTACACGGTGAGCAACTGACCTTCGGAATCCACCTTGTACTCCACTCGTTCCTTATTGAAGGAAGGAGACCAAGTCACGCTACACCCTTTGAACCCGGGCAAATCTGCCAAGAACTGTCTCGAAGCCACAGCCCGTTGCAACACTTGTTCAATCAAAAGGTCCGAGTGTTGCAAGTCATCACCATGTATCCTTAACATGTGCCAACCTTGCTGGAGTGCAGCATCATTGCAACGATTGTCAACTGCTTGTTGGTCTACCCCCTTTGCCCTTGTCCACCCCACACGGCCATGGTGCATGGGGCCATCAACCTGTATCATCACTCTCTGATCAAGGATTGTGAAGTCAACAGCACCTGAGAATCCCTGCAATATTCTGCACTCCGTAATGTACTCTAAATGTGGAAACCGGTTTTGCGAAATTGAGTGTACCTCGCCCTCCAATATGGAAGGCCTATGATGAGGGTGGCACTGAAGGCAGGGCAACAAGCCCGCTCTTGCACGCTTCTCTGCTGTCCGGAATGTGATATAGACAACGTGTTGCTTGCCAAGTAAACAGTCAGAGCACTTAAAGAAGTATTTCTTAGGCCCCACTACTGTTAGGGCTGCAAAATCGATGCCCACGTTCTTCTCACGGCACCAATACTCCTCACAGTACACTGTGGACCCCCTCTGGCGTGCTGAATGAATATATGACAGTCTTCCCTCCTTTCGAACTCCAATGCTACCGGCAAAGCTGCGACAACAATGACAATGAATGAGTTCGCCGATTGCATGACACTCATCAACAAGAAGACTGAGGAGTACGTGCAACAGAATTTTCCACAACCCAAGGCGGATGAAATCTTGAAGCTGCTTCAATTTTCCTTTGACAACGCAGCAATCCATAACTGCCCCAGGCTCCTGGAAACCCATGCGGGTATCAGCCCCTCCCAAAGGGTACCAATCCCCCGTATTGCTGCGACCTTCAGCAACCTATCGAGCATGCGCATGGGCGATTCAAAATGGCTCTAAGGAAGGAGCTCAGGAGGCCCGATGCTCATGGCAACACATGGTGGCCTACCAACTTGGATGAGCTCAGGTCCAAGTGTGAAGAGGTTTGGGATCGGGTCAACTCTCGTGATGTTGTGAGCAAGGATGTGGCGAGATTGAAGGATCTCTATAAACACTTGCATGTGGTTAGTGAAGGGAGCTGGGCACCACACGACTATTCCTAAGACGCAAGGCCATGCATGCCTGTTGTGAAAGAAAGTACCACGTGACAAGATGTACCTTATTACAAATTACATAATAAACGTGTTGCATTAGTCAAGCACTGGGAGGTTACCTTTCACTTGTAGTAGGTAGCTCCATATTGGAGAGGAACAAGCAACACGTCAATTAGCCACCTGAGAAGGAGCCACGAACCTTTAGCCATACTTTCTTGAAGACGTGGAAGTGTACCGTACGCTCACGTGAACTTGAGATGGCTGATTCCTAAGGACCCTTGTTTGTCACATGCACAAACGACATTGCGAAGTTAGCGGGCTATCCGTAAGGCAACACGCGAGAAAATCATTTCAAAGTATTTATAAAAAATTACTACGAAGCTTTATGTTTTTTGTTTGAGATCTCGAAGTAACATTGGCAGTGGTCTTCGCGGATTGGCCACATGTGGCATCTATTACAAAGAGGACGATCGGAATACCATCGATTACTGAATTAAAGTAGGTAAATAACCGTAATATTACAAAATGTTTAATGTTTTAACGCAAATTTGGTGGTGCATGTGTTGCGTTGACAAAAAGTCGGATTTTTTGTTTCGCGAATAATTGTCTTGTTTTTTCGACACCCCGTGACAAAAGTCTCCGGGTTTGGTACTTTACAATTTGCTGCTGTTTTTGAGCAGAATACACAGCGTGCATGCCCCAAGTTTGGCATGCAAGCTGTGCGTGAGCATAGAAAGCTACTGACGAAAAATCACGGTCAATAATATCTTTTTAAAGGTACAGCACTTCGAAGACTATGAGCCCCCAAAAAATGGCTCTTTGAAAAACAGCACTATCAAGGTATTGCCCTGGCTCGCACCTTTGCATTTTCCTCACACTCCGCGAGGGGGTTCCGACCCCAGCCTTCCAGCCCAGTGGGAAGCAGTATTCAATGTCCTCCAGTCCTTTTTTTCTAAAGTTTATTTCTCACCTATGCACAATGGAGCGTGCAAAAAAAGTGATTGAATCCGGCAAAAACTGACGCCGGATTCTTCAATCTTGGGAAAACGCTCTAGCTCCCAGAAACCATCATCGATTTTTCTCAAACCAACCCCAACTCATGTGTATGAATATTCACATCCAACGCATCAAGTTTTATGATTTTTAGAGCTCTGTGCAGGGAGTTAGGCTCACCTACACACAGGGGTCCGAGTTTCGGCTGCCACGTTGGTGATTAAAGGCTGTACGGCAGCGGCAAATTTGTACCTCAAATCATTCATGGGCCGGACACAAACTGTGACATCAGCTAATTAATCACCGGAACTATCTATCAGAGGTCACATTTCATAATTTCATTGCGTACGGACAAAGTTACAGGCCTTCAAGTCGATGGGTACCGCTAAAACCCGGAGACTTATGTCACAGGGTGTCGAGTGAAACTTAGAAAAATCGCCAATGCCTGAGCACGATGAATTTTATGTGAGTGTGGCCTTTAAAATCATTAAAAAATTAATATTAAGCTACCTGATTTTTTTCAAGAGCTGGGCACGCTTCTAACTTGGAGAAATAACCCGTTTTCCTGTAGGTAAAACTGCAACTTCCATGCGGCCGGGCCGGTTCTACTCCGTTGAGTATCGCGCACGTGCGGCGACCTTGTACGCGCAATGCGGCTTCAATACAAAAGCGGCCGGTGAAAGCCTCGTTCATTTATCCAAGGGCAAGCATCCAGGAAGGCCTGGTGAGTTTTGCAAGGAACAATACTTGAAGGAACTGAAGTATGGCAGCGTTCAAGACCGGCCCCGTCCTGGACGCCCCAGCAAATTTCCAGAGGTCCTAGCCAAGAAATTGTGCAACAGCTCGTGGTGCCAGATGATTCAGACGGGGAGCCCGTCTACAGGGAGAGTGCTGAACATGTACTTCATCTGAATCTTACCTTAAAAAGGCAAGTGGACGCCGTGGGCTGCCATCCAAGGACCGTGATGAGGGCAGTAAAGCGTGCAATCAAGTCGAATAAAAATGGACATCCAATTCAGATCCATTAAATAGGAGAAACACTTAAGCGACGAGCAAAAGGTCTGTCTCTCTAACTCCCTCTCTCTAATGGTGTGTGTGTGTGTGTGTGTTGTGTGTGTGTGTGTGTGTGTGTGTGTGTGTGTGTGTTGTGTGTGTGTGTGTGTGTGTGTTGTCTGTGTGTTTAGGGTTTAGGGTGTGTGTGTGTGGTGTGTGTGTGTGTGTGTGTGTGTGTGTGTGTGTGTGTGTGTGTGTGTGTGTGTGTGTGTGTGTGTGCCCTGGGAATAGCCCCCCCCCCTCTATCTATCTCTATTGTGTGTGTGTGTGTGTGTGTGTGTGTGTGTGTGTGTGTGTGTGTGTGTAAGTGTGTCTGTGTGTTTAGGGTTTAGGGTTTGTGTGTATGGATGTGTGTGTGTGTGTGTGTGTGTGTGTGTGTGTGTGTGTGTGTGTGTGTGTGTGTGTTAGGGATTAGGGTTTGTGTGTATGGGTATGTGTGTGTGTGTGTATGTGTGTTTAGGGTTTAGGGTTTGTATGTAGGTGTATGTGTGTGTGTGTGTGTGTGTGTGTGTGTGTGTGTGTGTGTGTGTGTTTGTCTCTCTCTCTATGCCTCCCTCCTCTCTCTCTCCTCTCTCTCTCCCTCTCTCTCCTCTCTCTCTCTCTCCTCTCTCTCTCTCTCTCTCTCTCTCTCTCTCTCTCTCTCTCTCTCTCTCCTCTCTCTCTCCTCTCTCTCTCTCCTCTCTCTCTCTCTCTCTCTCTCTCTCTCTCTTTCTCTCTCTTTCTCTCTCTTTCTCTCTCTTTCTCTCTATGGGGCCAGAGACTGATATATGTTCTTTGCCCTTTCAACAGGAGGCAAGAAAGCGCTTCGCGGCCACCATGAGAATGTGCTCAGCGAAAGAGCGACATGCAACTGTTTTTGTGGACGAGAGTTGGTAAGTTTGCAGCCAAGCGGGAACATAAGAGCAGCTGTAAGGAAGGGAACCCGCCCCCGGCCCTGGACAGACAGTGTCAAGAAAAGAAGAAGCCAAATCCAGCTACACTTCATTGGGGCTGTGATGCATGGCGTTGGCAGTATTGCATTTATTCTTACGATAGGCACCACTTGGCTGTCAAAGCATTACACGGTGAGCAACTGACCTTCGGAATCCACCTTGTACTCCACTCGTTCCTTATTGAAGGAAGGAGACCAAGTCACGCTACACCCTTTGAACCCGGGCAAATCTGCCAAGAACTGTCTCGAAGCCACAGCCCGTTGCAACACTTGTTCAATCAAAAGGTCCGAGTGTTGCAAGTCATCACCATGTATCCTTAACATGTGCCAACCTTGCTGGAGTGCAGCATCATTGCAACGATTGTCAACTGCTTGTTGGTCTACCCCCTTTGCCCTTGTCCACCCCACACGGCCATGGTGCATGGGGCCATCAACCTGTATCATCACTCTCTGATCAAGGATTGTGAAGTCAACAGCACCTGAGAATCCCTGCAATATTCTGCACTCCGTAATGTACTCTAAATGTGGAAACCGGTTTTGCGAAATTGAGTGTACCTCGCCCTCCAATATGGAAGGCCTATGATGAGGGTGGCACTGAAGGCAGGGCAACAAGCCCGCTCTTGCACGCTTCTCTGCTGTCCGGAATGTGATATAGACAACGTGTTGCTTGCCAAGTAAACAGTCAGAGCACTTAAAGAAGTATTTCTTAGGCCCCACTACTGTTAGGGCTGCAAAATCGATGCCCACGTTCTTCTCACGGCACCAATACTCCTCACAGTACACTGTGGACCCCCTCTGGCGTGCTGAATGAATATATGACAGTCTTCCCTCCTTTCGAACTCCAATGCTACCGGCAAAGCTGCGACAACAATGACAATGAATGAGTTCGCCGATTGCATGACACTCATCAACAAGAAGACTGAGGAGTACGTGCAACAGAATTTTCCACAACCCAAGGCGGATGAAATCTTGAAGCTGCTTCAATTTTCCTTTGACAACGCAGCAATCCATAACTGCCCCAGGCTCCTGGAAACCCATGCGGGTATCAGCCCCTCCCAAAGGGTACCAATCCCCCCGTATTGCTGCGACCTTCAGCAACCTATCGAGCATGCGCATGGGCGATTCAAAATGGCTCTAAGGAAGGAGCTCAGGAGGCCCGATGCTCATGGCAACACATGGTGGCCTACCAACTTGGATGAGCTCAGGTCCAAGTGTGAAGAGGTTTGGGATCGGGTCAACTCTCGTGATGTTGTGAGCAAGGATGTGGCGAGATTGAAGGATCTCTATAAACACTTGCATGTGGTTAGTGAAGGGAGCTGGGCACCACACGACTATTCCTAAGACGCAAGGCCATGCATGCCTGTTGTGAAAGAAAGTACCACGTGACAAGATGTACCTTATTACAAATTACATAATAAACGTGTTGCATTAGTCAAGCACTGGGAGGTTACCTTTCACTTGTAGTAGGTAGCTCCATATTGGAGAGGAACAAGCAACACGTCAATTAGCCACCTGAGAAGGAGCCACGAACCTTTAGCCATACTTTCTTGAAGACGTGGAAGTGTACCGTACGCTCACGTGAACTTGAGATGGCTGATTCCTAAGGACCCCTTGTTTGTCACATGCACAAACGACATTGCGAAGTTAGCGGGCTATCCGTAAGGCAACACGCGAGAAAATCATTTCAAAGTATTTATAAAAAATTACTACGAAGCTTTATGTTTTTTGTTTGAGATCTCGAAGTAACATTGGCAGTGGGTCTTCGCGGGATTGGCCACATGTGGCATCTATTACAAAGAGGACGATCGGAATACCATCGATTACTGAATTAAAGTAGGTAAATAACCGTAATATTACAAAATGTTTAATGTTTTAACGCAAATTTGGTGGTGCATGGTGTTGCGTTGACAAAAAGTCGGATTTTTTGTTTCGCGAATAATTGTCTTGTTTTTTCGACACCCCGTGACAAAAGTCTCCGGGTTTGGTACTTTACAATTTGCTGCTGTTTTTGAGCAGAATACACAGCGTGCATGCCCCAAGTTTGGCATGCAAGCTGTGCGTGAGCATAGAAAGCTACTGACGAAAAATCACGGTCAATAATATCTTTTTAAAGGTACAGCACTTCGAAGACTATGAGCCCCCAAAAAATGGCTCTTTGAAAAACAGCACTATCAAGGTATTGCCCTGGCTCGCACCTTTGCATTTTCCTCACACTCCGCGAGGGGGTTCCGACCCCAGCCTTCCAGCCCAGTGGGAAGCAGTATTCAATGTCCTCCAGTCCTTTTTTTCTAAAGTTTATTTCTCACCTATGCACAATGGAGCGTGCAAAAAAAGTGATTGAATCCGGCAAAAACTGACGCCGGATTCTTCAATCTTGGGAAAACGCTCTAGCTCCCAGAAACCATCATCGATTTTTCTCAAACCAACCCCAACTCATGTGTATGAATATTCACATCCAACGCATCAAGTTTTATGATTTTTAGAGCTCTGTGCAGGGAGTTAGGCTCACCTACACACAGGGGTCCGAGTTTCGGCTGCCACGTTGGTGATTAAAGGCTGTACGGCAGCGGCAAATTTGTACCTCAAATCATTCATGGGCCGGACACAAACTGTGACATCAGCTAATTAATCACCGGAACTATCTATCAGAGGTCACATTTCATAATTTCATTGCGTACGGACAAAGTTACAGGCCTTCAAGTCGATGGGTACCGCTAAAACCCGGAGACTTATGTCACAGGGTGTCGAGTGAAACTTAGAAAAATCGCCAATGCCTGAGCACGATGAATTTTATGTGAGTGTGGCCTTTAAAATCATTAAAAAATTAATATTAAGCTACCTGATTTTTTTCAAGAGCTGGGCACGCTTCTAACTTGGAGAAATAACCCGTTTTCCTGTAGGTAAAACTGCAACTTCCATGCGGCCGGGCCGGTTCTACTCCGTTGAGTATCGCGCACGTGCGGCGACCTTGTACGCGCAATGCGGCTTCAATACAAAAGCGGCCGGTGAAAGCCTCGTTCATTTATCCAAGGGCAAGCATCCAGGAAGGCCTGGTGAGTTTTGCAAGGAACAATACTTGAAGGAACTGAAGTATGGCAGCGTTCAAGACCGGCCCCGTCCTGGACGCCCCAGCAAATTTCCAGAGGTCCTAGCCAAGAAATTGTGCAACAGCTCGTGGTGCCAGATGATTCAGACGGGGAGCCCGTCTACAGGGAGAGTGCTGAACATGTACTTCATCTGAATCTTACCTTAAAAAGGCAAGTGGACGCCGTGGGCTGCCATCCAAGGACCGTGATGAGGGCAGTAAAGCGTGCAATCAAGTCGAATAAAAATGGACATCCAATTCAGATCCATTAAATAGGAGAAACACTTAAGCGACGAGCAAAAGGTCTGTCTCTCTAACTCCCTCTCTCTAATGGTGTGTGTGTGTGTGTGTGTATGTGTGTGTGTGTGTGTGTGTGTGTGTGTGTGTGTGTGTATGTGTGTGTGTGTGTGTGTGTGTGTGTCTGTGTGTTTAGGGTTTAGGGTTTGTGTGTATGGATGTGTGTGTGTGTGTGTGTGTGTGTGTGTGTGTGTGTGTGTGTGTGTGTGTGTGTGTGTGTGTGTGTGTGTGCCCTGGGAATAGCCCCCCCCCCTCTATCTATCTCTATTGTGTGTGTGTGTGTGTGTGTGTGTGTGTGTGTGTGTGTGTGTGTAAGTGTGTCTGTGTGTTTAGGGTTTAGGGTTTGTGTGTATGGATGTGTGTGTGTGTGTGTGTGTGTGTGTGTGTGTGTGTGTGTGTGTGTGTGTTAGGGATTAGGTTTGTGTGTATGGGTATGTGTGTGTGTGTGTATGTGTGTTTAGGGTTTAGGTTTGTATGTAGTGTATGTGTGTGTGTGTGTGTGTGTGTGTGTGTGTGTGTGTGTGTGTTTGTCTCTCTCTCTATGCCTCCCTCTCTCTCTCTCTCTCTCTCTCTCTCTCTCTCTCTCTCTCTCTCTCTCTCTCTCTCTCTCTCTCTCTCTCTCTCTCGATCTCTCTCTCTCTCTCTCTCTCTCTCTCTCTCTCTCTCTCTCTCTCTCTCTCTCTCTCTCTCTCTCTCTCTCTCTCTCTCTTTCTCTCTCTTTCTCTCTCTTTCTCTCTCTTTCTCTCTATGGGCCAGAGACTGATATATGTTCTTTGCCCTTTCAACAGGAGGCAAGAAAGCGCTTCGCGGCCACCATGAGAATGTGCTCAGCGAAAGAGCGACATGCAACTGTTTTTGTGGACGAGAGTTGGTAAGTTTGCAGCCAAGCGGGAACATAAGAGCAGCTGTAAGGAAGGGAACCCGCCCCCGGCCCTGGACAGACAGTGTCAAGAAAAGAAGAAGCCAAATCCAGCTACACTTCATTGGGGCTGTGATGCATGGCGTTGGCAGTATTGCATTTATTCTTACGATAGGCACCACTTGGCTGTCAAAGCATTACACGGTGAGCAACTGACCTTCGGAATCCACCTTGTACTCCACTCGTTCCTTATTGAAGGAAGGAGACCAAGTCACGCTACACCCTTTGAACCCGGGCAAATCTGCCAAGAACTGTCTCGAAGCCACAGCCCGTTGCAACACTTGTTCAATCAAAAGGTCCGAGTGTTGCAAGTCATCACCATGTATCCTTAACATGTGCCAACCTTGCTGGAGTGCAGCATCATTGCAACGATTGTCAACTGCTTGTTGGTCTACCCCCTTTGCCCTTGTCCACCCCACACGGCCATGGTGCATGGGGCCATCAACCTGTATCATCACTCTCTGATCAAGGATTGTGAAGTCAACAGCACCTGAGAATCCCTGCAATATTCTGCACTCCGTAATGTACTCTAAATGTGGAAACCGGTTTTGCGAAATTGAGTGTACCTCGCCCTCCAATATGGAAGGCCTATGATGAGGGTGGCACTGAAGGCAGGGCAACAAGCCCGCTCTTGCACGCTTCTCTGCTGTCCGGAATGTGATATAGACAACGTGTTGCTTGCCAAGTAAACAGTCAGAGCACTTAAAGAAGTATTTCTTAGGCCCCACTACTGTTAGGGCTGCAAAATCGATGCCCACGTTCTTCTCACGGCACCAATACTCCTCACAGTACACTGTGGACCCCCTCTGGCGTGCTGAATGAATATATGACAGTCTTCCCTCCTTTCGAACTCCAATGCTACCGGCAAAGCTGCGACAACAATGACAATGAATGAGTTCGCCGATTGCATGACACTCATCAACAAGAAGACTGAGGAGTACGTGCAACAGAATTTTCCACAACCCAAGGCGGATGAAATCTTGAAGCTGCTTCAATTTTCCTTTGACAACGCAGCAATCCATAACTGCCCCAGGCTCCTGGAAACCCATGCGGGTATCAGCCCCTCCCAAAGGGTACCAATCCCCCCGTATTGCTGCGACCTTCAGCAACCTATCGAGCATGCGCATGGGCGATTCAAAATGGCTCTAAGGAAGGAGCTCAGGAGGCCCGATGCTCATGGCAACACATGGTGGCCTACCAACTTGGATGAGCTCAGGTCCAAGTGTGAAGAGGTTTGGGATCGGGTCAACTCTCGTGATGTTGTGAGCAAGGATGTGGCGAGATTGAAGGATCTCTATAAACACTTGCATGTGGTTAGTGAAGGGAGCTGGGCACCACACGACTATTCCTAAGACGCAAGGCCATGCATGCCTGTTGTGAAAGAAAGTACCACGTGACAAGATGTACCTTATTACAAATTACATAATAAACGTGTTGCATTAGTCAAGCACTGGGAGGTTACCTTTCACTTGTAGTAGGTAGCTCCATATTGGAGAGGAACAAGCAACACGTCAATTAGCCACCTGAGAAGGAGCCACGAACCTTTAGCCATACTTTCTTGAAGACGTGGAGGTGTACCGTACGCTCACGTGAACTTGAGATGGCTGATTCCTAAGGACCCCTTGTTTGTCACATGCACAAACGACATTGCGAAGTTAGCGGGCTATCCGTAAGGCAACACGCGAAAAAATCATTTCAAAGTATTTATAAAAAATTACTACGAAGCTTTATGTTTTTTGTTTGAGATCTCGAAGTAACATTGGCAGTGGGTCTTCGCGGGATTGGCCACATGTGGCATCTATTACAAAGAGGACGATCGGAATACCATCGATTACTGAATTAAAGTAGGTAAATAACCGTAATATTACAAAATGTTTAATGTTTTAACGCAAATTTGGTGGTGCATGGTGTTGCGTTGACAAAAAGTCGGATTTTTTGTTTCGCGAATAATTGTCTTGTTTTTTCGACACCCCGTGACAAAAGTCTCCGGGTTTGGTACTTTACAATTTGCTGCTGTTTTTGAGCAGAATACACAGCGTGCATGCCCCAAGTTTGGCATGCAAGCTGTGCGTGAGCATAGAAAGCTACTGACGAAAAATCACGGTCAATAATATCTTTTTAAAGGTACAGCACTTCGAAGACTATGAGCCCCCAAAAAATGGCTCTTTGAAAAACAGCACTATCAAGGTATTGCCCTGGCTCGCACCTTTGCATTTTCCTCACACTCCGCGAGGGGGTTCCGACCCCAGCCTTCCAGCCCAGTGGGAAGCAGTATTCAATGTCCTCCAGTCCTTTTTTTCTAAAGTTTATTTCTCACCTATGCACAATGGAGCGTGCAAAAAAAGTGATTGAATCCGGCAAAAACTGACGCCGGATTCTTCAATCTTGGGAAAACGCTCTAGCTCCCAGAAACCATCATCGATTTTTCTCAAACCAACCCCAACTCATGTGTATGAATATTCACATCCAACGCATCAAGTTTTATGATTTTTAGAGCTCTGTGCAGGGAGTTAGGCTCACCTACACACAGGGGTCCGAGTTTCGGCTGCCACGTTGGTGATTAAAGGCTGTACGGCAGCGGCAAATTTGTACCTCAAATCATTCATGGGCCGGACACAAACTGTGACATCAGCTAATTAATCACCGGAACTATCTATCAGAGGTCACAATTCATAATTTCATTGCGTACAGACAAAGTTACAGGCCTTCAAGTCGATGGGTACCGCTAAAACCCGGAGACTTATGTCACATGGTGTCGAGTGAAACTTAGAAAAATCGCCAATGCCTGAGCACGATGAATTTTTATGTGAGTGTGGCCTTCAAAATCATTAAAAAACTAATATTAAGCTACCTGATTTTTTTCAAGAGCTGGGCACGCTTCTAACTTGGAGAAATAACCCGTTTTCCTGTAGGTAAAACTGCAACTTCCATGCGGCCGGGCCGGTTCTACTCCGTTGAGTATCGCGCACGTGCGGCGACCTTGTACGCGCAATGCGGCTTCAATACAAAAGCGGCCGGTGAAAACCTCAATCCTTTATCCAAGGGCAAGCATCCAGGAAGGCCTGGTGAGTTTTGCAAGGAACAATACTTGAAGGAACTGAAGTATGGCAGCGTTCAAGACCGGCCCCGTCCTGGACGCCCCAGCAAATTTCCAGAGGTCCTAGCCAAGAAATTGTGCAACAGCTCGTGGTGCCAGATGATTCAGACGGGGAGCCCGTCTACAGGGAGAGTGCTGAACATGTACTTGATCTGAATCTTACCTTGAAAAGGCAAGTGGACGCCGTGGGCTGCCATCCAAGGACCGTGATGAGGGCAGTAAAGCGTGCAATCAAGTCGAATGGAATGGACATCCAATTCAGATCCATTAAAAGGGAGAAACGCTTAAGCGACGAGCAAAAGGTCTGTCTCTCTAACTCCCTCTCTCTAATGGTGTGTGTGTGTGTGTGTGTGTATGTGTGTGTGTGTGTGTGTGTGTGTGTGTGTGTGTGTGTGTGTGTGTGTGTGTGTGTGTGTGTGTGTGTGTGTGTGTGTGTGTGTGTGTGTGTGTGTGTGTGTGGGTCCTGCAAGATCCAGTTTGAATTTAATGTTATAAATCACAGATAATAAGACACACACATGTGTCATCCAGATATGTGAATACTCTCAACATCAACACCATCACAAGGTGGAAGCAGTTTTAAGAGGTCAGGCTGATCTTCTCTTGATCTGAAACATGCATACACGATGCTAAACACAGATAAGAGTGAATGTAGATCAGGCTGTGAGTCAGGGTTTTTGACAACAAGACGTCTCAAAAACACTACGGAATGACTTACACGGGCAGTATACGACACTGACCTATCTAACGATTACCTGCAAGATCCAGTTTGGATTTAATGTTATAAATCACAGATAATAAGACACACACATGTGTCATCCTGTGCATATTAAATCCATTAGTGTCTTGCTGGTAACTATCACATGATAACTTACTTGCATGCGAACGTGCAGCATAAACTGCTTACCAGATATGTGAATACTCTCAACATCAACACCATCACAAGGTGGAAGCAGTTTTAACAGGTCTGCACATTAGCCATAACATTATTAGTATTAAGATAAATAAACAACACTTACGGCTGTTCAACTAACGTCAGCGACGAACATAAGCCTCACCAGGCTGATCTTCTCTTGATCTGAAACATGCATACACGATGCTAAACACAGATAAGAGTGAATGTAGATCAGGCTGTGAGTCAGGGTTTTTGACAACAAGACGTCTCAAAAACACTACGGAATGACTGCTTGAGACTTCGTTCAGTCGCTCCTAGTATTATCAGATCAGCGCGTTGAATTGCGCTGTTCTGCCCCTTTTTTCACGAGTTCATATCAGAGTTGAGATTCAGAGCCTTGGAAACTGGCCCTTATCTCAATTGAGTTTATCACGTTATTAACAATTTGGATAAACTCAATTCTAATAGCCACAAGCAGCAAGAAGGACTTTCTCCACCATGTTCTTATGTTCTTTATACGTTTCTACTTGTGGCCATAAAAACCACTGGCTGTTCATCAAGGATGTTCCCTTGAGTTGAACACCTGATCAACTATACAGCTAATTTTATTTAGGTTAGAATTGTCATCTTTGGATTGTCCTGACAGTACACAAACTCCAACAATCTTCCCCTTGTACTTTCAGGACATCCCAACATTCAGTTACTGCATTCCCAACATGTTACGATGCCTTTCAAAAACAGTAGATGCTAGTGGCTTTGTGAACATGTCAGCTACATTTTCAGTAGTTGGCACATATGTAGGATCAATCTGACCCCAAACCACCTTCTCTCGTGCATGATGATAACTCACACTAATGTGTTTAGTGTGTTTAGAGACCATGTGATTTCTCAGGTTTGACACACACCCCTGATTATCACAATACATGGTTACACATGTGATCTCTTCTCCCAACTCACAGAGCATACTTCCCACCCACATGGCTTCTTTCACTGCTGCACTCACAGCAATGTATTCAGACTCCACAGTGGATGTTGCTATGGAAGTTTGCCTCTTACTTGACCAAGATACAGCAGATCCGTTCAATAGAAACACAAACCCAGTTGTGGATTTTCTACTGTCCAGATCACCTGCAAAATCTGCATCCACAAAGCATACCAGTTCAATTTTATTTGATCCAGTATACTTAATTCCCATGTATTTGGTGCAGTTGAGGTACCTCAGTACTCTAATTGCTCCATTCCAATGGGATGTTGTTGGCTGTCCTCTAAATCTGCTCAACATCCCCACAGCTTGAGAAATATCAGGCCTTGTAGTTGTTGACAAATACTGTAGTGAACCAATTAATTCTAAATACCTGTGACCTTCTGGTAAGGGAATTCCTGATCCAATCTGCTCTCCAGTCATCCCTTTAGGAGGTTCAGGCATTTGGGTAGGCAAGAAGGAACCTGACATGGGTGTATCAACCTCCTTCCCCTGATCAGGCAGCCCATATTCTTCCACCAATTTCTCAATTTTTAGAACATTAGTCATTTTTAGAGTATGTGAAGATTCATTTATCTTGATTTCACAACCCAAAAATGACTTTATCTCCCCAAGATCGTGAATTGAGAATATGCTAGTCAGCTGTTGCTTAACACACTGAATACATTCCACATCCTCACTCACAATCAGCAAATCATCTACATATACCAACAAGTATACGTATGACTTGAATGACTCCTTGTTAATGAAGAGCGCTGGATCACTTTGACAGGCTATAAACCCAAATTTTCCAAGCTCTTCAACCAGACACTTGTGCCATGCACGTGGTGCTTGCTTCAGACCATACAAAGATCTTAGTAGCTTGCACACAACATTGGAATCGCCATTAAAGAAACAGGGAGGTTGGGCTACATATACTTCCTCATCCAGTGTTCCATTTAGGAATGCTGTTTTCACATCAACTTGGTGAACTTTCCACCCATTTGACGTAGCCAGATTTAACAGCACCCTCCTAGATGTGTGTGTACTTACTGGAGCGAATGTTTCAAAGTAGTCAACACCTGGCCTTTGCTTGCATCCTTGTGCCACCAGTCTCGCCTTAAATCTGACAATATCACCAAAACTGTCAGTCTTTAAAGCATAGACCCATTTTAAAGGAATAATTTTGGCATCAGAGGGTCTCTCACAATATTCAAACGTTTCATGAGAGTCTATAGAATCCATCTCTTCATTCATTGCTTCTAGCCAATTGTAATATTCCTGGAAAAGATGGCCGTGCACCGACGAAAGTGCTAGTATGGTCCGAACACCATACCATATACTGTGCGAGCCTACGAGGCTACACCCAGTACCAATGTACCGCCCGGCACGTGCGGGGACGAGCCCCGGCACCGTCTGCCTACCGGCGCGCTACATTCTCCCCCTCCTAGGTGACCAAGCTCCTGCGAGGTCCTAAGAGGAGATGTCTAGAGAGTCGCTTTTATGCCTTATGTGAGAAGACACCCTAGAGAATCGCTTCAACGCCTCGTGGAACTTGTAGCGCAACCATCAGCCAAAGGCCGTCATCATATGGTCACTCCCCTATGGGGTACACAGCTCTCACCTCCCAACGTAAGCCTCATCTCTCTTTCTCTTCTCACTATCCAGCGTAAGCTTCCTCTCTCCCTCTCTCCTCCCCCCAGAGACACGTTGCCCACCACGAGGCCCACGTGGTGAACGGGTCTATGGACCAATGCCAGGCAAGGAGCAGAGGCAACTGGGCCAGGCAGACAAAAGAAGTGTCTAATGTGCCGCAACACAAAAGAACAAATCCTTCATTATGCAATGATGGAAGCAAAACCAGCATGCAAAGCTCAATCCACATTTATGGCATTTTCCAACGGCCCCATAAATGCAGTACTAAGCAAACCGAGCACTAAAAGAGACTGTGAAAATAGAAAGTATTTTCAGCTCCATGCTTCTCGGCGCCAATCAACAAAGCAAGACCTCGTCATATCCGTGTAAGATCGGCATCCGGAAAAGTTGACACTTTACCACCGAAACCCCAACGATATGCTCGAAACACCAAAGTTTCATTAAGGCAATGCAAGTTGAAAAACAATTGCAAAGGATTAGCAACCCAAAGCAAACCAAACGAGGGGAAGCGCACACTCACCATCGTGAAGTGCCACCTTCCTCCCCCACCGTCCCCACGGAAACGGCGGAGCCAAACGCCATTAGAAAGATTACAGAAAAATCCGAACTTTCTTGCTTGGATCCACACACCAAGCTTGGCGTCGACCTTCGTAGGCCAGAACCATCCCCGTCATCCGAACTTATATGGGTGCGAAGAACGGATTCTCCCAACCAAAGTCCGTGAAGGTGATACCAAGGTGTTGTTGATCCTTCGATCTAGTGGGAAACAACCCAAATAGGACGACAGGCAGCAACGAAGACACACTTAAGCATCGACACCATCCGCAAGACACACTTAAGCGTCAAGCGGGATCAACAACCAACATCGCAAGTCCACCGACTTGGATATGGGCCACCAAAATGTAATATTCCTGGAAAAGATGGCCGTGCACCGACGAAAGTGCTAGTATGGTCCGAACACCATACCATATACTGTGCGAGCCTACGAGGCTACACCCAGTACCAATGTACCGCCCGGCACGTGCGGGGACGAGCCCCGGCACCGTCTGCCTACCGGCGCGCTACACCAATATGGCCACTGTGGGGATTTTTTAGCCTCCCACCAGTCCTCTGGAACCTTGATATTCTTGGATGATAATTTTACTTGCTCTTGTGCACCATTTTGATTTGGAGGGATTATTTCTGATGCATATATGACTGGCGTTTCCCCAATGTGGTATGTACCCGGAACATACCTGTCTGGTTCTGCCAAAGTTTGCCTCAGTTCGTATCTACCTCCACCATTCCTGGCACCACCTTGCATTTCCTCAAATGAGTCACTGGTTTCAGTAAGAGATTGATTATCTGATTCATCACCTGAACTATCTGGTGCATGTGACACTGAATTTTGCATGTTCCCAGTGCCCACTACTCCTTCCCCTGTAGCTCCTGGCTCAGATAACCCACTCGGACCACTCTCTTCCGCTGTTCCCAAGCCTCTCAGGATATCATTCATTCTGTGCATGACTTCCATGTTAGCTGGGAGAGTTGGGGCAATACCCCTTCCAGCTTCCCTGTTTAATTCCAATGCACCAGTGAGGTCTACCGGTACAAAATCCCAATCATCCCCATCATCAGTGCATGGAACTTGATCAAAATTTATCTCCTGGGAGAATTCAGCAGTGAGAGAATTACTGGGAGAGAGAGCATGAATTCCTAATTTGTCTTCAAAGAATTTGACGTTCTTTGATACCTTTACCTTGTTCCCCACCTTAACTCTGTAGGCCTTTGATGCAGGCTCATATCCCACAAACATCCCAGCCTCAGATCTGGCTGAAAAGGCTGACAGATCCTTGTCTGGTATTTTGATAAACGCCAAACATCCCCACACTCTCAAGTAGTGCACTGATGGTTTCCTCCCAAACAGCAGTTCATAGGGAGTGGCTGTCTTCCCCTTTACTGCTCTGAGATTTAACAACCTAACAGCTGTTGGAAGTGCATCTGCCCACATGCTCTGTGGAGCTTTTGCCTGCAAAAGAAGCATTCTAACTTTCTCCTTCAAGGATCTGTTAAAACGTTCTGCTCTTCCATTTTGTTGAGGGGTATAAGGAGCAGACGTTTCATGTCTGATCCCTTTAGACTGAAAAAAGTCAAGCAAGTCAGCATTTACAAACTCACTTCCCCTATCAGACCTAACCACCTTTACATTGTGATTAGTCTGATTTTCCAAGTACAGGATGATTGTTTTAACAGCACCACCCACCTGGGACTTGGAAGTCAATGCTACGGATTCACCAGCTCTAGAGTAATCATCTAGTACTGTGAGCATGTAGCGTTCACCCTCAGCTCCTGGAATTGGTAGCTCACCAATCACATCCAAGTGCAACAGCTGAAGACGTTCAGTTGCTGATACTTGGGATCTTTGGTAGCTCTCTTTAGTCTGCTTGCCCATCACACACACATCACACAGTGAATGACCATGTAAGCAAGGAGACAGAGATGTAGCTATTCCCTTCACCATATCTTCAGTCTGCAGTCGTTCCAGGTTTTTACTTCCTGGATGTCCTAAGCGTTGATGCCACAAATCATATTCAGAGCATTTGTGGGCATATCCAACACTATGTGAGAGCTGAATTTTGCAGCACAAGCAGTAAACAAAATACAGTCCTCTTTCTTTTCTGACTTCAGAGATGAATTTTGAGTCATTACTGTACATACTGATAATCTCTCCATGTGAATTGTTTGTAAACTTAATGCCATCTGTTACTGCACTAGAGACCGACAACAAATTTTCAATTGCAGTAGGTACATATTCAACTTTTTTAAGTTTACACATGTTCCCCATTTCATCTACTAAGCACACAGAACCACATGCCTTGCGTTGTGCAACATGTTCACCAGTTGCCAAATTTAGACCCTTTGGCTGTGTATACCAGTGAATGTTTTGCGTTAGTCTAACATCATTGCATATGTGTGTTGAGGCTCCTGAGTCTACCACCCATCTAGAGAATGGATTACCTGAGTCAGAAGAGTCCCCCAATGCAATACCTCCAACTGGATTGGCTTGATTCTTGCGTGCTGAAATGAGGGCAGCCCTTTTTTCTTTCTCAGCTATAAGTTTTGGACACACGTTTCTGTTATGTCCATCTTCCAAGCAGTGCCAGCAGCCCCTGAAGTTGTCAGGCAGATCTTCTGGCATCCCTGGTGGCCTGGATCCTGGAGCGTTCCTGGGGCGAGGGGGACCTCTGACTGGATTGATAAGATTGACTGATGGTGAGGGGGCCTTAAATTCATCAATTCCAAGCAACCTTGAACATGCCTGAATATTGAGTGTGACCTTGTCCTCATCCTCACCAAGACAGGAGGTGTAGAGATTTGATTTGGCATGGTCAAAATGCTTGGGCAAACCCTCTACAATCCCCATTTTTAGCCTACCATCAGAGCATGGGTGATTATTGGCTTGTAGACCTCTTGCAATCCTGAACTTCCTGGCAACATATGAATGATACTCCTGACCCTCATCGATACGCCCATAGTCCAAGACCTTGGACCATTTCCTCATTAACTCCTCATTGTGGCCACCAGTGAACTTGCGCAGCAGCCAGTCATAGGCCTGCTTTGCGTTTGGCATGTCCAATGCCCTGTCCACCCAAACGTCAGGAATTTTCTCAGTTAGAAGACTCATAGCAAGAGAGTCTCCTGCTGTATTAGGATGCTCTTCGTCTAGACACATCTTAATACGTTTGCTATTAGCAACATTCAGAACATCCTTTTGCCATCTAAAACCGTTTTCACAATCCAGGTCTAACGCCTGAACCAGTTTTAGATTGGTATAAACAGGGTTTGTCTGATCTATGCTATTACCTGACTGGGCAGACTGACTAGTATTGCCAGCTGAGGGTTGATTTACTTGTGGATTAGATGGATTACCTGGGGTAGGGTTCGTAGCCAATGTTGCCATGCCTGGGAATGTAACACCTGCACCTTTGCTCTGTACCGTCTTCTAAATCATTCCCAATTGAGGCGTTCGTCTCAGCAAGCTTGTCTTTCAGAGTTTCGTAGGGTGATTCGTCTCGTGCAAGCCAAGGACTCAACGATACACCAGCTCCTTTACTCAATGCAAGGAGGGTAGCATACTCGATCAATAAACAGTGATGTGAGAAGTCCAATGGGATCTCGTATCTAGCTAATGTGGTATATTGTTCTTGAAGTCTTTGAGAGTAAATTTCTCTATCGATCAGTCTGGCTTCCCAAATGTCAAGAGAAAAGGTTCGACGCGAACCCTTAGGAAATGGATACTTCGAGTTTTCAAGTGATTGAACTAGCTTAATCTTGTTATGATTAAACTTTGCTTGATAGTGACGTTCTTGCTCAATACCTTCTCGGCAAAAGTCTTCGAACACAACAGTCCCACGTTCAATAGCACGATTCACGTTTTCAATGGGAACTTTTCCTGACACCCACTTATTGCATAGATCACAGTGGAAGTGCCCTTCGCGGAGCAGATTAAGTTCGTCGTCCGTCAACAGAGATGGTCGTCGCTCCATGGGCGTGGGCCCATAACCATTGTGGATCCTGCAAGATCCAGTTTGGATTTAATGTTATAAATCACAGATAATAAGACACACACATGTGTCATCCAGATATGTGAATACTCTCAACATCAACACCATCACAAGGTGGAAGCAGTTTTAACAAGTCAGGCTGATCTTCTCTTGATCTGAAACATGCATACACGATGCTAAACACAGATAAGAGTGAATGTAGATCAGGCTGTGAGTCAGGGTTTTTGACAACAAGACGTCTCAAAAACACTACGGAATGACTTACACGGGCAGTATACGACACTGACCTATCTAACGATTACCTGCAAGATCCAGTTTGGATTTAATGTTATAAATCACAGATAATAAGACACACACATGTGTCATCCTGTGCATATTAAATCCATTAGTGTCTTGCTGGTAACTATCACATGATAACTTACTTGCATGCGAACGTGCAGCATAAACTGCTTACCAGATATGTGAATACTCTCAACATCAACACCATCACAAGGTGGAAGCAGTTTTAACAGGTCTGCACATTAGCCATAACATTATTAGTATTAAGATAAATAAACAACACTTACGGCTGTTCAACTAACGTCAGCGACGAACATAAGCCTCACCAGGCTGATCTTCTCTTGATCTGAAACATGCATACACGATGCTAAACACAGATAAGAGTGAATGTAGATCAGGCTGTGAGTCAGGGTTTTTGACAACAAGACGTCTCAAAAACACTACGGAATGACTGCTTGAGACTTCGTTCAGTCGCTCCTAGTTTTATCAGATCAGCGCGTTGAATTGCGCTGTTCTGCCCCTTTTTTCACGAGTTCATATCAGAGTTGAGATTCAGAGCCTTGGAAACTGGCCCTTATCTCAATTGAGTTTATCACGTTATTAACAATTTGGATAAACTCAATTCTAATAGCCACAAGCAGCAAGAAGGACTTTCTCCACCATGTTCTTATGTTCTTTATACGTTTCTACTTGTGGCCATAAAAACCACTGGCTGTTCATCAAGGATGTTCCCTTGAGTTGATCACATGATCACATGATCTAATTTTATTCAGGTTAGAATTGTCATTTTTTGGATTGTCCTGACTGTACACAAACTCCAACAGTGTGCCCTGGGAATAGCCCCCCCCCTCTATCTATCTCTATTGTGTGTGTGTGTGTGTGTGTGTGTGTGTGTGTGTGTGTGTGTGTGTGTGTGTGTGTGTGTGTGTGTGTGTGTGTGTGTGTGTCTGTGTGTTTAGGGTTTAGGGTTTGTGTGTATGGATGTGTGTGTCTGTGTGTGTGTGTGTGTGTGTGTGTGTGGGATTAGGGTTTGTGTGTATGGGTATGTGTGTGTGTGTATGTGTGTTTAGGGTTTAGGGTTTGTGTGTAGGTGTATGTGTGTGTGTGTGTGTGTGTGTGTGTGTGTGTGTGTGTGTGTGTTTGTCTCTCTCTCTATGCCTCCCTCTCTCTCTCTCTCTCTCTCTCTCTCTCTCTCGCTCTCTCTCTCTCTCTCTCTCTCTCTCTCTCTCTCTCTCTCTCTCTCTCTCTCTCTCTCTCTCTCTCTCTCTCTCTCTCTCTCTGTCTCTCTCTCTCTCTCTCTCTCTCTCTCTCTCTCTCTCTCTCTCTCTCTCTCTCTCTCTCTCTCTCTCTCTCTCTCTCTCTCTCTTTCTCTCTCTTTCTCTCTATGGGGCCAGAGACTGATATATGTTCTTTGCCCTTTCAACAGGAGGCAAGAAAGCGCTTCGCGGCCACCATGAGAAGGTGCTCAGCGAAAGAGCGACATGCAACTGTTTTTGTGGACGAGAGTTGGTTCAGTTTGCAGCCAAGCGGGAACATAAGAGCAGCTGTAAGGAAGGGAACCCGCCCCCGGCCCTGGACAGACAGTGTCAAGAAAAGAAGAAGCCAAATCCAGCTACACTTCATTGGGGCTGTGATGCATGGCGTTGGCAGTATTGCATTTATTCTTACGATAGGCACCACTTGGCTGTCAAAGCATTACACGGTGAGCAACTGACCTTCGGAATCCACCTTGTACTCCACTCGTTCCTTATTGAAGGAAGGAGACCAAGTCACGCTACACCCTTTGAACCCGGGCAAATCTGCCAAGAACTGTCTCGAAGCCACAGCCCGTTGCAACACTTGTTCAATCAAAAGGTCCGAGTGTTGCAAGTCATCACCATGTATCCTTAACATGTGCCAACCTTGCTGGAGTGCAGCATCATTGCAACGATTGTCAACTGCTTGTTGGTCTACCCCCTTTGCCCTTGTCCACCCCACACGGCCATGGTGCATGGGGCCATCAACCTGTATCATCACTCTCTGATCAAGGATTGTGAAGTCAACAGCACCTGAGAATCCCTGCAATATTCTGCACTCCGTAATGTACTCTAAATGTGGAAACCGGTTTTGCAAAATTGAGTGTACCTCGCCCTCCAATATGGAAGGCCTATGATGAGGGTGGCACTGAAGGCAGGGCAACAAGCCTGCTCTTGCACGCTTCTCTGCTGTCCGGAATGTGATATAGACAACGTGTTGCTTGCCAAGTAAACAGTCAGAGCACTTAAAGAAGTATTTCTTAGGCCCCACTACTGTTAGGGCTGCAAAATCGATGCCCACGTTCTTCTCACGGCACCAGTACTCCTCACAGTACACTGTGGACCCCCTCTGGCGTGCTGAATGAATATATGACAGCCTTCCCTCCTTTCGCACTCCAATGCTACCGGCAAAGCTGCGACAACCATGACAATGAATGAGTTCGCCGATTGCATGACACTCATCAACAAGAAGACTGAGGAGTACGTGCAACAGAATTTTCCACAACCCAAGGCGGATGAAATCTTGAAGCTGCTTCAACTTTCCTTTGACAACGCAGCAATCCATAACTGCCCCAGGCTCCTGGAAACCCATGCGGGTATCAGCCCCTCCTAAAGGGTACCAATCCCCCCGTATTGCTGCGACCTTCAGCAACCTATCGAGCATGCGCATGGGCGATTCAAAATGGCTCTAAGGAAGGAGCTCAGGAGGCCCGATGCTCATGGCAACACATGGTGGCCTACCAACTTGGATGAGCTCAGGTCCAAGTGTGAAGAGGTTTGGGATCGGGTCAACTCTCGTGATGTTGTGAGCAAGGATGTGGCGAGATTGAAGGATCTCTATAAACACTTGCATGTGGTTAGTGAAGGGAGCTGGGCACCACACGACTATTCCTAAGACGCAAGGCCATGCATGCCTGTTGTGAAAGAAAGTACCACGTGACAAGATGTACCTTATTACAAATTACATAATAAACGTGTTGCATTAGTCAAGCACTGGGAGGTTACCTTTCACTTGTAGTAGGTAGCTCCATATTGGAGAGGAACAAGCAACACGTCAATTAGCCACCTGAGAAGGAGGCACGAACCTTTAGCCATACTTTCTTGAAGACGTGGAGGTGTACCGTACGCTCACGTGAACTTGAGATGGCTGATTCCTAAGGACCCCTTGTTTGTCACATGCACAAACGACATTGCGAAGTTAGCGGGCTATCCGTAAGGCAACACGCGAAAAAATCATTTCAAAGTATTTATAAAAAATTACTACGAAGCTTTATGTTTTTATTTGAGATCTCGAAGTAACATTGGCAGTGGGTCTTCGCGGGATTGGCCACATGTGGCATCTATTACAAAGAGGACGATCGGAATACCATCGATTACTGAATTAAAGTAGTTAAATAACCGTAATATTACAAAATGTTTAATGTTTTAACGCAAATTTGGTGGTGCATGGTGTTGCGTTGACAAAAAGTCGGATTTTTTGTTTCGCGAATAATTGTCTTGTTTTTTCGACACCCCGTGTAGTGAGGTGACGCGTGCGGTGCCGCGTCTGCGTACCTCATGCGGCTCGCCTTTCGAATTATGTGCAGGTCTTTCGAATTACGTGCACGCCTGCATGTGTGCGCATGTGTCTTCACGCACGTCGTACTACGAGAAGCTTCACAATATAGGATGTTCATGAAATGTCCAAAAGGATGCCCTCTCGTCATCCTTCTCGTGGTGCTCGCGAGAGCATCACATAGAAGGGCGATGTAGCCGGGTTCACCACAAGTTGGACTCACACTTCGAGAGACACACTTATCTTTGGGGCCTGGATATATCTGTTGCATATTATATTGTATTGGCGTTGGCCATATTGTTCATTGGAGACTCGGAATCGCCTGCGTGAGGAGGAGCTGCGTATTGTAAGAGGAATCGGCGTCACGTTTACTGTCTCGCGGTGTCACCCCTTCCTTAAACCCTAGTATCTCTTATTATTAAACTAGCATACACGTCTCCCTTTGTTTCATTTGGTATCGGCGAGGCGGTTAGAGCCTCGGTTCGAAGGGAGACGTAAGGAAGGTTGCCATCGGATTGTCCCTTGCGAGTATGGCGTCCGTCAGGAAAGGAAGCAAGTACGCTGGTATCCCTTTGTTGGAAAAGGAATTGTTGGAAGGGCTTGAAAAGGAGGGTGCCGAAGTGGACGATCTCATGCAAGAGGAGTTTGAAACGGAACCAGCTCCACCGCCTAAACCCAGACCCAAACGGAAAACCAAGCTTGCACCAATGAAGAAACCCTTGAAGAAAGACAGAACCCAAATTTTGATTGCTAAGCTACTCAAAAGGATCGAGGCCTTGGAGGGTCAACGAGCTTCCCAGCGGACGCCATCCTCAAATCACGTAGTGCGTGTGCCTACACGCGCAATGTTCACGGGCAAACGGGGGAGTTTCCAGTTCTTTGCTAGCAAAGTAGAATCTTTGCTGACATCTCGAATGTGGCACGTGACAAGTGGGTGGCAGTCGCACTCCAGTGCATGGAGGAGCGACCTACAAAGGTGTGGGGAACTCACTTAAAAAGGAAGCAACGGGAAGGGGATCAAATGGAAGCAACTTGGGAGGAGTTCAAGACTTTTATGGGGAACCGCTATGACTCAACCGACCTTGTTATGGCCGCACGCCAAAAGCTTGATCATGTCTATCAAGGCCATGAAAGTGTTGAAAAATATATCGAAAGGTTCATAACGCTCTTGAGTGACGTTTAAACTGAGTATGAGATATGCGAAAATGATAAAATATACATGTTTCTCAAAGGCTTGAATGCTCATATTAGAGTTGCTTGCACGATAAACCCACAAACTGGTGTTAGATTCTCAGACCTCGACGTATTGTGCACTTATGTGGTGCAATATGAAAGTAACTTAAAGTCAGGGGGGATGCTGAGGGGACAGGAAGGAAGGAAGGTTCTCAACGCTGTGAAGAGGACTCCCATAAGCACGCCGGCACACTTTCCGGGATTCACCCAGGGGCCTGTGCTTGGAGCCGTCGGCCACAGCGTTGGTGGGAAGTTAGATTCTCGGACTAGCGTCCCCTCCGAGCGCCAGTGTTACTTCTGCAAAAACTTTGGTCACGAGCAATGGCAATGTCAGGCCAAGCGGGACTACTTGCAAAGGAAGAGCAGGCGCGACAGTCAATTGCCCCCACCTCCTCCTTTTCCCTCTAATCAAGCTCGAGGTGGGCAGTGGAAGGGCCGTGGTGGCCGGGGAGGACATTGGAAGGGAAAAGGGCCGGGGCATAATCCTCAAAAGTAAATTCTGAAGCCATGGATGCCACTTGCTTGCATGAATTGCACTCTCTTGTGGCCTCCAAATTGGGAAAGGAAGGGGTGAACCTTGTGGTGCCAAATGTTAGGAAGGCTGAATCTGAGATTTCCAAGTTTTTAGGGGAACAAAGGTGCAACCCGTCCCTCACTTGTTGTTTCATTGTGGGAAGGAAAGTGTTATAATAGTGATAGAACATTTTGGTGCCTTTCCCTCAGAAGAGTAATAGTGGCCAGATCAGCTTCAATGAATAATAGGTGGCAGAACCTGGGAGTTTTGCCAGATCTCATCTAGACCAATGGTACGTTGATTAGGAAGGATGAGGTAATCAGACACGGTTTGCTAGAAAGGATTTATGACACCGGCGTGCAAGGACGAGGCACTTGATTGGGACATTAAAGGCACTTCGGGTGCTTATCTCTTGACTGTTGCCTATCAAGTCCTCATTCACATTCGGTCACTGCTTGTTCTCCGACATACAACAAGAGTACCGACGAGCTAATCACCCTTCGTGCCCGGGTCATACAGGTAACCTGACGTTAAGGGACTGAAGCCTCATTGACAATGGATTAGGAAAGGTCTAGGTAATGTTATTAAGTTGGTGCTAATGTTTTCTTCATTGAACACTGATAATGCAGACTATCGGTAGTTACGTAGATTGAGTAGTGCAAATTTCGGAGCGATGAGAGAAAGCAAGTAGCATTGTAATGACTTGATTGGGACATTAAAGGCACTTCGGGTGCTTATCTCTTGACTGTTGCATATCAAGTCCTCATTCACATTCGGTCACTGCTTGTTCTCCGACATACAACAAGAGTACCGACGAGCTAATCACCCTTCGTGCCCGGGTCATACAGGGAACGCCGACTGTAGAAGTTTACAGGTTATGGGCCCACCACTTTTCTGCTGAGGCATGAAAAATGTATGACTTGGGCAAAGTAGTCTGCGATGGCGCGAACGCGACAAACCGGACGTATGAGCACGGGCGGAGGTAGACGTCCTCCACCACCACCACCTCCTCCAACATACAACGAGAGAAGAAAGGCAGGAGGAGACAAAGGACCGCGGACGATAGACGAACGAGCATTCCTGGTGAAGGACTTCGTCCACGAAGCACACGGACGAGGAGCACTCACCCCACCTCAGTGGTTCCAAGAGCGCTTCCCAATATACCCAGCTTACAAATTCACTGTGTGGGAAGTCTCTTTCATCAACGGAGAGCCAGGATATCTGACACGAGCAATTTTTGAAAGGTGCCTACAGCAAACGGGAGGTCCGTCGCACGAAGCTTACTGGACGGAGAAAGCTGCCTACGCAGCGATTGAGCTAGCTTTGAGCAGCCTGGGAGACGAATTTATTGACCATCTAATTCTCTACGGCGGAGGAGAATTTCACGCGGACGAGTGGGACACAGAGGAAGACAGTGTGGACGAGGACGGAGATTCCAGACTGTCAGAAAGGAGCGACGACTGACAGAGTCCAAACAGCATGAAGAAGAAGGGTACGAGCACCAGTGAAGCATCAAAGTCAGCGGACGAGGAATCAACATCAACCCCCACGCGAGAGCCATGCACACCCAGTACCTCCAAGGGTGAGGGAGATAGTCTTCCCAAGGTTATTGCCACGCAAGTGAAGGTTCATATCAAGCTATTGCGTCATGGTCAGAACCTTTAGTGTGGGACAATGCATTTACTGCTGCTAATAGTGCAAAAGGTTCCCTGCCTGCTATCCAAGAAGCCATGCCTGGTACAATTCACAATGCAGCTGCTATGTTACTGATATATGAATCAGTACCAGAGGAATGGTTGGGGGAGCTGTCCAGCAAGCCCTCTGCTTATGATGCCTATGTATTTATATGCAAGAAATTTGTTGGTGGATACAACACCCAAGCCAATGCAGACTGGCTGAAGGAGATGGCAAGGGGTATGAAGAGAGGGGAGACTATATCCCAGTACGTATCCAGAATGATCAATCTGAAGAGCTGCTTGAAACGTAACGGACATGATCTCCTGGATGGTCATGTAGCAACCCAGATAGTGCAGGGACTTCCAGCAGCAGCCAACCCCCCAGGATTGCTACCCACGGCAGTTGCTCAGCCTTTGGATCAACTGGCAGATCTGATCTCCACCACAGCAGAGGCCTCAGGGTACAATGATGATGAGGAGCAACAGGCAGTGGTCATGATGGCTCAGCCTGCCCCACCTGCTCCTGTAACTGCTCCAACAGCGTGTGCGCTGAACCAACCCAAGCCGCCAGCAGAGGGAGAAGCAAAGGGAGAGATAAAGGGGACCTGCAACTACTGTCACAAAAGGGGACACTTCTGGCGAGACTGCCGCAAGAGGCAGAGGGATGCAGACACCCAGAGAAACGTAGTTGCAGCTGTACAGCAGCTAGCTGGGATGTGGCCTCATGGACAATTTCCTGAAGCACTTCAGCCACCCCCAACTGTGCAGCATGCCTTCCCTGGAGCTGGAGCATTCCCACTGTTGCATCCTCCACCTGGTCCTCCCTCTCCCCCTTCAGAAGGTATGCCATACGTGGTGTCATACAATGTGCTGGACTCCCACTGCAATAGACAGTCCAAACAGTCTTGGCTTGTGGATAGTGGAGCGTCAGTGCATCTTGTGAACAGCCTGTCCCTGCTGCATGCCCCCACTGTACATACCAAGCCCATTCCTCTTCAACTTGCCACTTCAGACGCAACTGGAGGAATCATTGCCACTGGCTCAGTCTGCTTACTGTCCTCACTGCACGTACCACTGTGGCTGCATCATGTGCAGTGTGTCCCTTCAGCTACGACCAATATCCTGTCAGTATCTGCTGCCCTTCGTGACGGTGCCTGCCTTGCCACAGACGGTGTGGGAAGCTTTACAGCAGTGACTGGCCCAAATGGGTGGAGGATGCCAGTGAGTGCAGAGAATGGCCTGTATTATGTACACAACTGCTTGCCAGTGACTGCCAGTCAAACCCCAGGCCCAGTGACAGCTGTCCTGAAGAGAAAATGTAAGAAAAGCCTGAAGCATGACTGCGCTAGACGGTTCCTGTGGCACAGCAGACTGGGACACCCTGGAGAATCATGGATGCTGCGGCTGAGCAGCGAGCAATTAGTCACTGGCCTAGACACACATCTCCCCCCTTGTGAAAAGTGTCCTAAGTACTGTGAAGCTTGCATTGAGGGGAAGCATGCACGTCCCCCATTTGGGGAAAGCTCTAGACCTGCTGAGAAACCCCTTGACAGAATCCACATTGACACTGTGGGTCCCATATCACCAGCAGCCATTACTGGGGAACGCTTTTGGGTAACCGTAACTGATGAGGCATCTGGGTGGAAGGCAGTGCTGCCAGTGAAGTCAAAAGATGTAATCGGAGCTGTTGTCAGAGACCTAATTCTGTATTGGCAGACTGAGAAGGAAACTACAGTGAAGTGCATCCGCTGTGACAGAGGGACAGAATTCTTAAATGCCAAGTTCAAGGAATTTTGTGCATCCCAGGGCACTAAGCTGGAGACATCTGCCCCATATACCCCTCAGCAGAATGGAGTTGCTGAGAGAGCCAACAGGACCCTCAAGGAGCGCACCAGGACCCTCCTCAATTTTGCTGCAGCAAGCCCTGTTATGTGGAAGGAAGCCCTGGAGACAGCCTGCACCCTCCTAAACATGGGACCCAGCACAGGCAGGCCCCTATCTCCCTGCGAAATGTTCATGGGATATAAGCCAGATGTATCCTTGCTGCGCACATGGGGATGCCTTGCATTTGTGCACATTCCTGACCAGCTGAGGGGGGCCTTTGCACCAAAGGCTGTGGCTGGGATGTTTACTGGTTACTCTCCAGTTTCCAAGGCATATCGTGTCTATATGGGAGGGGGGATATGGAGAGAGAGCAGAGATGTTCAATTTGTGGAACACATTCGAGGAGCTACTCGGGTGGGAATGGCTGTTCCCCCTGACCAGCCTCAGCAGTTCTCATACCCTGAAGACTTATCAGGGCAATTGCACAGCAGCAACCCAGTGGTGCCAATGTCACAGCGCAGTATGCAGAATCAGACTGTCAGCAGCCCTTGCTCCAGCAGTAGACCTGACAGCTCCATCCCAGTACCCCCTGACCAGGCTGCAACTGAGCCTGATAGTCAGGGGAAGCCTTCCCAAGAAGAGGGCATTCTCATCGTGTCTCCCGAAGCAAGCACGGGAGAGCAGCAGCCGGACCTGGATCAGTCCGGGGCTCTGGATGCTATTCAACGACTGGCGCGAGGAAATGCAGACAACGGACAACACCATCAGATATTAGAGCGAGTACAGCAGTCACTGCGTAACACGCATCCGGCTACTACCATCCCGCCTCCGGACGGACTGTCGCGGGCTCAACGCTATGAGCAACGAACTGCGGCTCGAGATATCCTGCTGGCACAGGATAAGGGAGAGAGCTGTGAGCGAGAGGGGATGACTGAAGGTGACACAGAGTCACAGGGACCAGGGGAAGCGCAGGAATTGGGGCAGGACACCGAGAGATCTGCTTCACTTGTAAGAGATGAGAGGGGGACAGTCTCTGATCAGACTGCAGATGGTCCAAGTGAGCTGAGCTGTATGGGTGGGACCTGCTCAGTGCCTGAGAGAAATGTTAGCGGTGAGAACTCTATCAGTGATGCCCAAGGACAATGTGGTGCCAGCCACGCAAGTGTGGGCCATGCATGGGAGTGTGCTGCTGGGCCTGCGCCCCAGCGCTCATGTCTAGTAGGGAGCAGACCGAGAGAGAGAGAGAAATGGGCACAGCAGCAAGATAGACCAAGAGCTCATACAATGCAGAGTGGTTCACCTGTCTGTGAGAGTCCTGACGGGACTGCAAGCCGTCAGCCATGTGAGAGTGTGTCTGAGGAGGTGAATCGGAAGCCAAGACAGTGTGAGAACTCTCCCAATTACAAGAGCTTTCCGAGAGGTACCTGTGTTTGGGAGGATGATGTGAGAGTGACTGGCAGCAAGCTTGAGAGGGCAAGTTGTGAGTCTAAGAGAGAGAAAGATCAGAGAGGAGGATCTGGATCGATGCCCACAGTCCCTACATGCAGTGCGGCGACATTCAGCGAAAGAGTAGTGGGTGATAGTGAGAGTAAGAGTAAGCAAGATCAGGGGAAGCACACTGGTGTGCGATTTGGGAAGATTAGTGTGCCTTCCAGTTTAAAGGAAGCCCAGCAGTCCCCACAGTGGGAATATTGGAAGGCTGCAATGCAGGAGGAACAAAACTCCTTAGATGCTCATGAGGTGATGGAGTTTGTTCCAAGACCTCGTGGTCACAAAGAAATCCCTGTTCACTGGATTTTCTCAGTGAAAATGGATGCTCACGGTAATGTGCTCAGATTCAAGGCTCGGCTGGTGGCTCAAGGGTGCAGGCAAATTCCAGGAGTGGATGTAATGGAGGTATTTGCTCCCACCAGCAGTTATGGGTCTAGAAGAGCTTTGCTGTCAGTAGCTGCACAGGAGGGTCTTGAAATTCACCAGGTGGATGTCAAGACTGCATTTCTAAATGGTGAATTAGAGGAGGAGGTCTATGTCACACAACCTCCTGGGTTTGAGAATGGGGATGGGAACACTGTGTGTCGCTTGAAGAAGGCACTGTATGGCCTGAAGCAAGCTCCAAGGGCATGGCATAAGACCCTTAATGAGAAGCTACATACCATGGGATATGAGGTGTGCAAGAGTGATGCTGGGGTCTATGTGAAATGTTCTGTGGATGGAGGGAAATCCTTTGTGCTAATTTATGTTGATGATCTATTGATAGTTTCAAAGGGCATGAGCGAGATTGAGAGAGTGAAAGAGTTGCTGAAGCAGGAGTTCACCATTCATGATCTAGGAGAGGTGAAAGATTTCTTGGGCTGTCAAGTGATGAGAGATAGAGAGAATGGGTTGATTTCTTTGAGTTGCATCCCAAAGATTGATGCCCTAGTTGAGAAATTTGGGCTGGATCTGGAGTCTGTGGGGCCTGACACCCCTATGACTAAGGATTTTGTGGCCACACAGCAACCTATGTCTAAGGACAACAGTGCCAGCATTGGAGCTGGGAGTCCCTTACCTCCAGGTCACAGATACTGTGAACTGGTTGGGTCACTGTTGTACATTGCCAATACCACAAGGCCTGATATTTCCCAGGCTGTGGGAGTGCTTTCCAGGTATAGGATTACCCCTACCACTGCTCATTGGAATGAAGCCATCAGGGTGTTGAAATATCTGATGGCTACCAGGGATCTTGTGTTAGTACTTGGAGGGAATGACACAGAGCTGGAGGGCTTTGTGGATGCAGATTATGGTGGTGATCAGGATTACAGGTTCTCTACTACTGGTTACGTAATTCGTGTGTTTGGAGGAGCAGTAGTTTGGGGAAGCAAAAAGCAGTCTGCAGTGGCCACATCCACTGTAGAGGCTGAGTTTATGGCGGCAAGTGCAGCTGTCAAAGAGGCAAATTGGATGAAGGGATTCCTGGAAGAAATTGGAATTTCTCCGTGGATTGTGAAGATCCACTGTGATAATCAGGGATGCATCAATCATCTCAGAAATCCAGTGTTCTCTAAGCATACCAAGCACATCGCAATCAGCTTCCATTTTGCACGGGAAGCTATTGCATTGGGTCAGGTGGATGTGAAATACGTTCCTTCTGCAAGGAATGTAGCAGATATATTCACGAAGCCTTTGACAAGGCAGGTGTTTCAGGGACATCGTGAGGCTCTGGGTTTGGCCAAGTTTTTGTGAGGAAAGGCAAGGGGAAGTGTTATAATAGTGATAGAACATTTTGGTGCCTTTCCCTCAGAAGAGTAATAGTGGCCAGATCAGCTTCAATGAATAATAGGTGGCAGAACCTGGGAGTTTTGCCAGATCTCATCTAGACCAATGGTACGTTGATTAGGAAGGATGAGGTAATCAGACACGGTTTGCTAGAAAGGATTTATGACACCGGCGTGCAAGGACGAGGCACTTGATTGGGACATTAAAGGCACTTCGGGTGCTTATCTCTTGACTGTTGCCTATCAAGTCCTCATTCACATTCGGTCACTGCTTGTTCTCCGACATACAACAAGAGTACCGACGAGCTAATCACCCTTCGTGCCCGGGTCATACAGGTAACCTGACGTTAAGGGACTGAAGCCTCATTGACAATGGATTAGGAAAGGTCTAGGTAATGTTATTAAGTTGGTGCTAATGTTTTCTTCATTGAACACTGATAATGCAGACTGTCGGTAGTTACGTAGATTGAGTAGTTTGAATTTCGGAGCGATGAGAGAAAGCAAGTAGCATTGTAATGACTTGATTGGGACATTAAAGGCACTTCGGGTGCTTATCTCTTGACTGTTGCCTATCAAGTCCTCATTCACATTCGGTCACTGCTTGTTCTCCGACATACAACAAGAGTACCGACGAGCTAATCACCCTTCGTGCCCGGGTCATACAGGGAACGCCGACTGTAGAAGTTTACAGAAAGCTTGGAAAAGTAAGAGTCTCTATGCTCACCGTATGCAAGGAAGGATTGTGGAAGTGTGTTCAGGAAGGAAGGGACAGGCGGTAGACATGAATGGTCAAACTAGTGTATACCCATTCTCTTTTATATGTTGTGTGGTTCCCCCAAGACCCACACTCACCATGGGAAGTGTTACTACTGACTCTCCGCTCGCTATGACCTTTCCTGCGAATGTTAAGGGGAAAATCCTTTCAGTGTTGTTTGACAGTGGGGCGTCTCATTCCTTTATTAAAAGTGATACTTTGCAAGGACTTGGGGTGCGCTATAAACCCTCGAGTATCTCAGTGACTCTTGCGGATGGAAGTGTGTCTGATACGAAAGGAACGGTCGATGTGTCATTTACGCTTAAGCCCGGTGTAAGCTCCCGTCATAACTTCATTGTAAGCCCTGCCATGATTGATGGGGTAGACATGATTTTGGGGCAGGATTGGATGGAAGCAAGGGGAGCCTCCATTGATTTTCGTGTGAAAGCTGCTCACTTTAGACATCATGGGAAGTGGGTTACCTTAACACAAGCAGATTCACCCTTGCCGGTTGGGCCAAAACTTGTTTGGGGTCTTCAAGCAAAAGAAAGGAAGGAGGGAAGGAAGGACAGGAATGGAAGGGGATGGAAGGGGCAAGATGTATGGAAAGTTTGCTTGTATACTGTGCTTGTGAATGACCAGGCTGAGTTGGTGGACATCACCGGGGAGGACGCCTCAAGTGGGGTCGACCAAGCGGATACCGACCAATCTGTGGACGACACGCCCGTCGTCACAAAACCCACCAGTGGTACCGGTATGACTTTCACTCAACAAATAAATGATATGTTGGAAGGAAAACCGCAGGCATTGAAGGAGTTGTTACGTGCTAATGAGGATTTGTTTGCCAAGCAACTCCCGGGGCTACCTCCGGAAAGGGAAGTATTTCACACAATAAATTTGGAGGAAGGACATCGGCCTCCCAATAGGCCCGCGTACCGGCTAGCTCCAAGTGAGCTTGCGGAGTGCGAGAAAACAGTGGATGAGATGTTGAAATTGGGATTGATCAGGCCAAGTTGCTCCCCTTTTGCTTCACCTGTTTTGTTCGTTAGGAAGAAGGATGGAAGTTCACGGATGGTTATAGATTACCGTCCCCTCAACAAAATCACTATCTCTGATAGATACCCTCTACCCAGAATTGATGACCTGTTAGATAAACTTAAGGGAGCAAAAGTGTTTTCAAGCTTGGACTTACTGTCTGGATACCATCAGGTCAGGCTTCGGAAGGAGGATGTGCCAAAGACTGCCTTTCGGACCCCTTTTGGTTTGTACGAATTTCTTGTTCTCCCCTTTGGTCTGACAAATGCCCCCGCCACATTTCAGAGGTTGATGAATGAAGTCTTTCATGACTTTATAAGGGAAGGATTTGTGGTGGTGTATTTAGATGATGTGCTCATTTACAGCAAAACGGAAGATGAACACTTGGGGCAGTTGGAGAGAGTTTTCACCCGTCTGCGTGAACATCAACTCTTGGCAAAACTTGTTAAATGTTCTTTCTTTGAGAACCAATTGAAGTACTTGGGACACATTATTGGTGCAAATGGATTGGAAGTGGATATGGATAAAGTCAAGGTGGTGCAAGAGTGGCCTTCACCCACAAACGTAACGGAAGTTAGAAGGTTTTTGGGGTTGTCTAACTATTTTCGCAAATTCATCCAAAACTATAGTATCCTAGCAACCCCATTGACCGCTCTCTCTGGAGCAAAGGCACCTTGGAAGTGGGGACAGGAGCAACAGGAAGCATTCACCAAAATCAAGGAAGCATTGGTAAGAGCCCCTATCCTGACACTCCCGGATGTACGTCGGCCATTCAAGGTGGTGTGCGACGCATGCGATTACGGCGTGGGAGCTGTGTTATTTCAAGATGGGAAGGTTTGTGCTTATTTTAGCAAGAAGTTGGGAGCAAGCGAGAGGAACTACAGTGCCACGGAACGGGAATTATTGGCTGTGGTGTATGCTCTCACGGAATGGAGATGTTATCTTTTGGGGAAGCCAGTGACAGTGGTAACGGATCACAAGTGTAATACCTTCTTGGGTCAACAGGTTGGGCTTAGTCCTCGGAGGGCTCGGTGGGCCGAGCGCCTGCAGGAGTTTGAGATTGAATGGGTATGGGAACCGGGAAAGACCAACATTGCGGACCCGCTCTCCAGGTGTTTCACTCAACATGGTCACCCTGGATCTGGGGGGAGGGACAATGGAGTAGTGGCCGGGGTTGCCCTCCGGCGCAAGCGTACGCGCCCCTCTCCGGACTGCCTCACCCCCTCCAGATTGGATGCAGCTCGGTCCCGCAAGGTTCGAAAAGTCACGGAGCCCGCTCAGGAGGTCCAAGACCCCCTCGGCACGATGGAGCAAATTGGGTTGGCCAGCCCAAGTGAGCTCACCCCCGATACCGATGGGTACGAAACCTTACTTGGAAAACTTGGGAAGGCTTACACAGATGATCCTTGGTTGGCAGTGCGCGCGAATCGTCGGAAGGTTAGTCTTAAGGGAGGCTTTTGGGAAAGGAATGGACGGAAGTATGTTCCTGCATTGTTTGAGGAAAGGAAGAATGGGGAACTTGTTGTTGAGAATCTGCGACGTGGAATTTTGGAAGCATTGCATGACCCGCCTCATGTTGGCCACCCTGGAGTAACTCGCATGTATGAGCTTCTCACAAGGGAATGGTATTGGCCTGGAATGTATGAGGATGTCAAAGCCTATGTTGCTCATTGTGACTCTTGTCAGCGGGTCAAGGCTCGGAATACTTTGCCTGCTGGTCTTCTTCACCCTTTACAAATACCAGTCAGGAAGTGGCAAAGTTTGTCCATGGATTTCATTACTAATTTGCCAAAGACTCCCAATGGAAATGACGCTATTTGGGTTGTCGTGGATAGGCTTAGCAAGTGTGCTCATTTTGCAGCTACAACCATGAATGCGGATGCTTATACGGTGGCACAATTGCTAAGGACACGGGTATGGATGTATCATGGATATCCGGAGGAAATTGGTTCTGATCGGGACCCCCGCTTTGTGAGTAAGTTTATGAAGGCGTTACATGAACTTACGGGATGTCGGCCTGCCCTTTCAACTGCCTTCCATCCTGAAACAGATGGGCAAACTGAAAGGACAAACCGCATTTTGGGAGACTATCTGAAACATTATGTTGCAGATCATGGAAGGGATTGGGATAGTTATTTGCCCGAAGCCGAATTTGCGTACAATAACTCTTGGTAAACTTCTATCAACACAACACCCTTCAGGCTTACATATGGTCAAGATCCGAACGTCCCGTTTGCAAATGGGCACTTGGGAAAAACTGGAGTTGGGAGTGCGGATGAGTTTGTGAGGAAGATGGGTTTGGACATCCGACGGGCACAAAAGTTTTTGGCTGCAGCCCAGGACCGGCAAACTGCCTATGCAAATAGGCGTCGCAGCGATGTGTCGTTTGCGCCGGGTGACTACGTGCTTGTGGATCGGGACTTCTTTGCAGTTCACAGGAAACTTCCACAGAAGTTTGCGCCTCGGCGTGTGGGACCCTTCAAGGTCCTTAGCTCGCCTGGCCCCAACGCGTACCGCTTGGAGTTTCCAGACGGCTACGACCGGTATCATCCGACCGTGAATGTCAACTTCCTCACCCCCTACCGTACCGCTGATGTCGCACGTGTGCGTCCGCCGCCGCCGCCCCCGCACCTCGTCAACGACCATATCGAATACGAGATTGGTGGCATTGTGGACCACAAGCCACTCATGGACGACCGCGGCCGCACTCTCTACGACCCGGATGGAACCCCGCATATGCAATACCTTGTGCGATGGAAAGGTTACACGCCCGACGACGATACGTGGGAACCACTCACGAATTTTACGCGCTGCCGCCAGCAAGTGGAGCAGTACAGAGGGAGTCACGGGTTGCCTCCATTGCCTCCCAGGGGCACAATCCCTCGGATTCGCCCTTAGGCCCCGTCGACCGGTTGGCCCTCCTTGGAGGGGTCTCTCTGTATGGCCATATGGACTGTGGATAGGCTAGGGTAAGGCTGCCTTACCCGGTAGGGTGGACCATGGGTCCCTTACCTGGATAGATCATTGTGCACATTAGGCTCGACATGGCCGCTTCACTTCATTGCCACTGGACACGGAACTTTGGACTCTGGAACTTTGGACTCGAACTTGGTTTGAACCTCACTTGAACTTTGCCTTATGGACTTGTGGACTTCTCGACTTATGAACTTCTGGACTTTTGGCTCTACGTGGACTTAGCTGTTTCCTCCGTTTCGTCTTTTGTCATGTTTGTCATGAATGATACTTATTCTTATTTCTATATGGTGGGGACCCCGATACGCAGCGATCGGCTGGGGTCTGGCAACACGGGAGGCGGGTTGCCCGTAGGTAGTGTTCTGAGTCTCCGCATGTTGGAAGGTCTTTTGTTGTTTTGTTGCGCTCTGCCTTCTGCGCGGGGACGCACAGGAATAAGGGGGGGAGTATGTAGTGAGGTGACGCGTGCGGTGCCGCGTCTGCGTACCTCATGCGGCTCGCCTTTCGAATTATGTGCAGGTCTTTCGAATTACGTGCACGCCTGCATGTGTGCGCATGTGTCTTCACGCACGTCGTACTACGAGAAGCTTCACAATATAGGATGTTCATGAAATGTCCAAAAGGATGCCCTCTCGTCATCCTTCTCGTGGTGCTCGCGAGAGCATCACATAGAAGGGCGATGTAGCCGGGTTCACCACAAGTTGGACTCACACTTCGAGAGACACACTTATCTTTGGGGCCTGGATATATCTGTTGCATATTATATTGTATTGGCGTTGGCCATATTGTTCATTGGAGACTCGGAATCGCCTGCGTGAGGAGGAGCTGCGTATTGTAAGAGGAATCGGCGTCACGTTTACTGTCTCGCGGTGTCACCCCTTCCTTAAACCCTAGTATCTCTTATTATTAAACTAGCATACACGTCTCCCTTTGTTTCACCCCGTGACAAAAGTCTCCGGGTTTGGTACTTTACAATTTGCTGCTGTTTTTGAGCAGAATACACAGCGTGCATGCCCCAAGTTTGGCATGCAAGCTGTGCGTGAGCATAGAAAGCTACTGACGAAAAATCACGGTCAATAATATCTTTTTAAAGGTACAGCACTTCGAAGACTATGAGCCCCCAAAAAATGGCTCTTTGAAAAACAGCACTATCAAGGTATTGCCCTGGCTCGCACCTTTGCATTTTCCTCACACTCCGCGAGGCGGTTCCGACCCCAGCCTTCCAGCCCAGTGGGAAGCAGTATTCAATGTCCTCCAGTCCTTTTTTTCTAAAGTTTATTTCTCACCTATGCACAATGGAGCGTGCAAAAAAAGTGATTGAATCCGGCAAAAACTGACGCCGGATTCTTCAATCTTGGGAAAACGCTCTAGCTCCCAGAAACCATCATCGATTTTTCTCAAACCAACCCCAACTCATGTGTATGAATATTCACATCCAACGCATCAAGTTTTATGATTTTTAGAGCTCTGTGCAGGGAGTTAGGCTCACCTACACACAGGGGTCCGAGTTTCGGCTGCCACGTTGGTGATTAAAGGCTGTACGGCAGCGGCAAATTTGTACCTCAAATCATTCATGGGCCGGACACAAACTGTGACATCAGCTAATTAATCACCGGAACTACCTATCAGAGGTCACATTTCATAATTTCATTGCGTACGGACAAAGTTACAGGCCTTCAAGTCGATGGGTACCGCTAAAACCCGGAGACTTATGTCACAGGGTGATAGTATAAATAGGAAGTGCCCTAAAGGGTCAGTCAGTCTTGAGTTCCCTTATCAAGCTCCTGTCCCATTTGCTTGGTCGTGTTTCGTCCACTTCTACAAGCTTTTGTTGGGCACAGTTCACTTACTCTAAAGAGTGTGAGTTACAGGTAATTGCAACATCATTAGATTAGTAGTTATTGTAACAAGTCTTGAGTTCCCTTATCAAGCTCCTGTCCCGTTTGCTTGGTCGTGTTTCGTCCACTTCTACAAGCTTTTGTTGGCCACAGTTCACTTACCCTAAAGAGTGTGAGTTACAGGGAGTAACATTCCAATTTCAAATTCTACAAATTCTGTTTTGATGATGCCATTACAGCAAAAGAGACACACACACACACACACACACACACACACACACACACACACACACACACACACACACACACACACACACACACACACACACACACACACAGAGAGAGAGAGAGAGAGAGAGAGAGAGAGAGAGAGAGAGAGAGAGAGAGAGAGAGAGAGAGAGAGAGAGAGAGAGAGAGAGAGAGAGAGAGAGAGAGAGAGAGAGAGAGAGAGAGAGAGAAGGGGGGGAGAGAGGGGGAGTGTTGGATATGAACCATGATTCACCTACAGATAATCTATGAATGATCATGATATGGATTATCATTGCGACTTCATGGGTGAACTGGTTCATATTGTGTTGGCACTACAACTCTTGATCTTAAGAAACGTTAATTGTTGTGTAATCACACAACCATAATTATTCCAAAGAAGATGTCAATAAGGTGCTATGGGACACTATTGGATATGGTTGTTAATCATAAACTCGATGATACTTCATAGGTTGATACTTCATGTTCTCGCGAGTATACTGTTTTTACAATCGTATCGGCATGCATATGCATTTGCACGCGCATACAGTGAGCAAGTGACTGTTATTGAGTTGAAGTCATACTTGGATGTAATGACTTGTGTATTGCCTTGTCGAATGCAATAGGCATTGACTATGTTTCCTATATCTATGATGAGATTAGGTCTCAGGGGACAAGTTGCTTAGGTGCATGCTGTTAATTCCTATGACTCTAGTCGAACTACAGATCACGTGGTACTTGTTTTTTGTACAGGTTTATGCTGATCAGATCCTTAGCTTTATGTCCTTTGTTGTCGTAAGTTAAATATGCTTAGTAGCTGTGTGTGGCTTATAGATACTTGCGGCTAGTAGATGGAGATTGCAATTGCTTTCATGGGTTTTTGATAGGTTATGGGCTTGTCGTATTCCTGTGCAGTGGCAGCACGGAGGGTTAGAGTCACGGTCCGCTCTACTGTGTGTCGAAGAGTAGAGGCAAGGACATGAACAATCAAGGACTGATTGGGCAACTATAAGGAAACACCCGGAGTGCTTGTGTAGTCCCAATCAAGTGTATTACAATTGCTCTCACGTTCTCTCTTAACAACGGAATTCAAACTACCCTAATCGGTTCTCACTCAGATAGGATCAATCTCATTCTCCGATGATAAGAAAGCCAAGCACATACACACAACATGATATACTAAAGGCTTACAGAGCCTCAAATATCCTATACCATTCACAATCACGGTACCTGTGCAGTGGCAGCACGGAGGGTGTGAGTCACGGTCCGCTCTACTGTGTGTCGAAGAGTAGAGGCAAGGACATGAACAATCAAGGACTGATTGGGCAACTTTAAGGAAACACCCGGCCGGTGAGTGCTTGTGTAGTCCCAATCAAGTGCCTTGCCTATCCGCGGAGTGCTTGTGTAGTCCCAATCAAGTGCCTTGCCTATCCGTGCAAACACCACTACCTTCTTGCACCAAACGTGTCTGTAACTTGCGTTACCTTTATCTACATTCAAATTAACCATAACTACGTTGTCTCTACAGTTTCACCCTATTTGTCCCTTATTATTGTCACTGACGGAAAAGCCACTATTACTCCTCTGAGGGAAAGGCATAAAACACTCATCTATCACAACAGTTTTGGTTGGTACTTAAAAATTCTGATCACGCAATCTCTTGATAAGAGTGGTCTCTGTCGGTGGCAATTAATCTTCCTTTGATCACATTGCTATTGTGAAGGGAGACTAGATCCCACTGGTTAGAGACTGAGCTCAATCGATTGACTTGGATGATTGGCCTAGAATTGAACTCTAATCCAAAAGTGGACGTTAACACGTATATTAGATTGGTCAGCGAAGTCTGGTTTATGGCTTGTGATCGGGCAAGCAGGTCAGACATTCAATGGAGTATTCTCCAAGCAAGCTTGCTTATCAAGCAAGCTTGCTAAGTGTCTCACCTGCGCATACTTATGTTAGGCATGCGGTCGTAACTGCGTTGAGAAGTTTCCGCATGCCCATTAACCGGTAAGCCCCGACTAGTGAGAAGCGTGTATCACTTAGTCTTAAATCATTTGTTGGAACCCGAAGCATTGATACGTAGTACTGGTACAGGTGATTGTGATTATGTCATTCGACATCCATGATCTGTGAATGGTAACAACATCGGCTTTGGGTTGCAGGTAAGGGTAGTCAAGTGGTGCACGTTTAGTTCATATCTTTATTTGCACGTCTCGATGCATTTCCTTTGTAACAGACATTCAATGGAGTATTCTCCAAGCAAGCTTGCTCATCAAGCAAGCTTGCTAAGTGTCTCACCTGCGCATACTTATGTTAGGCATGCGGCAGTAACTGCGTTGAGAACTTTCCGCATGCCCATTAACCGATGTGCTCATATACCTACAAAGGTTACGGGCCCACCGCCTTGGTGGTCTTCGGTTGGAGCACGTCGTCATCAACATGGCAGGTTCAGGCTTCCTTCAAAGTCTTTGAGGGTAGCAAGCTACTTAAAGGCAAATGATTGCCATCTCGTAAACAATGGCAGACTTCCTGCCCCCGTCGCTTCACCATCGGGATCCATCCATTTCCGAATCCGTGCTAATGGTCTCCTTACCTTTAAAAATTGCTTGAAAATTTGCTGTAATGGAGCAATTCGACTAGCGGTTCTGACTTAGGTAGTCTTTGCAATGATGGGAATATGTTATCCACACTTGAATAAGGTCTTGTGAGGCAGATATGCTCTTTCCCTTAATGTATAATTATATTTTATAAATCAATTCTTGTTCAAGTGAAGGTCTTTTCAAGGTGTCTTCAGACTGGGACAATGTGTTGTGTGATGTGCAAGAGCATGAGCTACTTGCAATAGTAAATGACAATGCTCAATCAGAATGTACACACAAAGACGGCATTGTCTCTGATCTTGTGCTTGAGGTCTTGGAGCCTAAATTACCCAAAAAAAGACCTTGGGTTGACATTCTTCACATCACACTCGTGACTCATGTAGAAGTGTACACTTCAATATGTTGGTTCTTGCATGAGTGTGAGTTTAAGCCAATTTTGGTACAATTACAAGGGGTTTATCATCAATTAGCTCTGTGATGATATATAGTAATAGTGTTTGGCTAAGGTTGTTAAGAATTGCTGTTGGACATGATAGTGGATCTCCAAGAGGGCCTGGTTTTACCTTACATGAGTTGAGGAGGGTTCCTAAAACTTGGGGAAAGCGATGGAACATAGGGAGGAAATCCCTATTTGGTTCTTCCAGTCATGTACTTTGGTTTCTGGTAATGATGATAAAAAAAATACTGATGACATAAGCTCTTTGGTAAGAGCTTAGTGTTTGATTTGTGAAATGCATATTGCATGAAGAGGGTCCTGATTGATGAGTGGCTGATTCCTTCAATGCTACCTGACATACATTTTTTTTTGACATTAAATAATCTTTCTGATGAGCAGAGATATGATGATGGAGAGGGTCACTGATGTTCAGTGGCTGTGTACTCCCTGGAGTCAGACAAACATCTGTCAAGGGTCAAGGGTAGTTGAGGAAATGCAGCCCATATATGCCCTTGTCGTGAGTTAAATCATGATGTGTGTTTAGTGATCGTTCACGTGAGTAACGTCGGTCACGGTGATCACGTGAAGTCTCAGGCATATCCATCCGGCCTGGGCTCCCAGTCCTAACAGATTTGATGCCTGGGACGATCTTGCTATAGACTTCCCACAAAAAGGCTTTTGACGTTCATCCGTAAGCTACATTAGGCCCTTCATTGCCGAAGTAAGCTAGGAGGACAATCCTTGTTGTGAAAGATCCTTGCGTTTGGTTAGGTAGCAAACAGGCGGGATTCGTTGCATCCCTTAGTCGAAAAGCCGACAGCCAGCACCAACTCAAACGAAAAGGTAAATATATTTGCAGTGAGAGCTAAGGGGCCTCACATTTCCCTTCGTCACCTTCGCAGCATAGATCAGTGTTAGGGGACGCCCACGGGGGAGCGCGAACAATGGATAGGTGTCGATGTGGTTGCTAAAGTGTAGCTAGTAAGCACACATTATGTCTGTAACCTTGCTATAGGTGCAGCGTTCTATCTCTTTTGACTTGGCCTGGTCGTAGCCCGACTTGCAGGCAGTTTCGAGCTGGGTCGCATTATGCGCCAGTTCCTCGTATCATTGTTCAAGGTATCTAAACCTTGCAGCGGTTGAGGCTTCCTCATTTGAGTACCTGCCGTTCTTTCACCGTGTGTCGAATGTAATTCATATTCCTTGTTACCTCGTTGAGGCTTCCATCATAGACTCCGAGGTCCGCGAGTGTCGTCCTTGAGGAGCTCAGATTGAGAATCTGTTGCGAGTTTGTAGTTCCTTTGAGCAAGCTGAACTTTGCTTGTAGTTTTAGGCTGTCCGCGTCGTTTACTGAGCCTGAACGGAAACTTCCTGAGGAGTAAGCAGTGTCGGCGTCAGAGCCTGCACATTTCTTTGTATATTTGTAACATTGTTGTAAGTCCTGGGAGTGAGGTCAATAGTGTGGGCAAGTAGGCTGGTGAGTGACTTGATCGGCTGATGTTAGGCTGGTTGGGATCCTGGTCCGAAAGTCCGAGCCCTCACAGGTTCAAGCACTGATGTCCTCCCGTGAAGGGCAAGCCAACTGATTAACGAACTAAAGTTTCTGTTGCTGAAACCAGGGAGGTAAACGTTGGGTTGCGGACAGTTTAAGACGAAAGGCAAGTGACGGCTGTTGGGAACTGCCGTCGTGCAGAGATCATTTGAGTACAGGATTGACCATATAAGTCGGCATATCTTTATACTTTGTGCAGTTCTGAGAGAAAATCATTTTCACATTTAACACACAATTTAATTGACGAGAGGGCGAGTAGAGCATTTCTTAGACAACCGAGAAGTGAGTAAACCTTAGATCATGCAAGGGTTTGATACTTGAGCTTGGTTAAGGACACTGCTACGTGTGTTGTGTAAAGCTTGTTTTGCTTGAAAGTTATGGACTTTGCTGAGGGCTTTGAGGTTGAAATTGAGGAGGAACAGCTTACCCCTAGAGTCAACCAAGGAAGACCAGCACAAGGTACACCAACACTGCCACCAATAGGCAATTCACTTCAGATAATACAAGATGAGCCCACACTTGCTGCAAAAATGCCTTTCATTGTGCAATTGATAGAAAGGGGTTGTGGCCCAGAGGAGGCACAACGGTTTGCAGATTCTTTGAGGGCAGGAATAGATGTTGGTAATGAAACCACACATATCATCGAGGGTATTGTAAGGGCAATGAACAAGGCTTTGAATTTGAAAGATCAGCAGTTTCAGAATCATGTCAGCCTGGCAGCAAGGACTCAAAGACCAGCAGCAGCCACCAGCATACCAACCGCTCAAGAGAAGTCAACAAGACGGAAGATGCTGTCAGAACGTCTTCCGCCTTTAGTGAAGGGCACGTCAATCGCACTGTGGATTGACAATGTAAAGGTAATCATCAGGCAAGATGCTGCAGGTATGTCCAGTGCAGAAGTTCTGGATGCTGTGAAGAAGGCTGCCAGACACAATAATGAGGTTGCTTTGACCATTGATTCTGCTGTCGCTAATCGTCTGTTGACTGATGTTGAAGAATTGTTTCTGATACTAAGGAGACTCTTCAGTCCTGATTCTCGTGGTCACTTGTCTGCACTTCGCGCTAAGAAGCAGCGCGACAACCAACCAGCGGCGGAATACATGAAAGAGGTGCGAGAAATTGGCTACGTGCACTGGGTAGGACTGCCTGAGAAGCCAGAGACCTTTGATATGATCATCAACAACATGTCTGAGAAGCATCGTGCGTTTGTTAGGGATAAATGGAATACTATGCATGTGGCAATGCAAGTGCATGATAATCCGAATCCCATTACCTTTGCACATTTGATGAATTGGGCCTTAGATTCAGATGCTGAGTACACCACCAATCAGCAGTTTAAGAAGACTGACAACAAAAATGCAGGCAAGGCTAACCATGTGCAGGGGGAGTCTGACAAAGACAAACGACAATTCAATTATGGCAGAAACCACCATTATCGCGGTAGAGGGCGTGGGTATGGCAGAGGCCTGTGACGATATAGCAGGTGCCTGTTATGCTGAGTAGTCAATATGGATTTGAACAGAATATGTCCTTTCCGGATCCCCTGGGGACTGGGAAGACTCCCTCGAGTCCCCGCCCTCGAGTCGGGACTTGCGCGGCTCGAGAGGATTGTGTACTGCTTGATAAAACTCTCAATCTTGTGCCCTTTCAAGTCCCAGCCCCGCACGTGTTGGTCTGGAGTGGGACTTAGAGGGAAATTTGCTATTTGACACGTTGTGGGCCCGCTTGAAGGCCAGTTTTAATGTGCAGTTGATAAGCAGCTGCTAAACAGTTCCTTGACGTTTCAGGAATCAGCTCGTACTTTCTAGAACAGTGGTGACGTGTAATGTTTAGCGTCTCTTCATTGTGAACTTCGTGTCTAGAACTTTCTCCATCAGTCTAGAACTCTCTAGATTTCTTATACGTGTCAGTTTGTCATGCATTTGAAATGCGTGGCTGATTGTAAGAGCTTCTCTGGATTCCTCCAGAAGGTTCTAAGTTCTTCTGGACCTTTCGGTTAGAAGGGTCCAGAATCTTCCAGAATCTCCGCGTAAGTTCGGGGACGACTATATAAGGGCGTCCAGCCGTCCTCTAAACCACGCTGTGCTAGGAAGTTAGGTGAGGGAAACCTCTGTCGTGAGTCTTTGTAACCGCACAAGTTTGAATCCCAACATTCCTACTAGCCTCGTCCGTGACCACTGCGTTAATGTGCCTGACCGTTTGTCCTTGAATGTCCTAGTCGTAACTTGATCTACCCCACTTGTTTGTCGTAACTCGTCGCAATTATGAAGCAACACCTCTGAAACTCAGTGCCAGTATTGATTTGGATATCGTCTATCAAATCTTAATAGTATCAGTGAGCATTCCACCCTTTTAGCAAGAACCGAAGATCAATACCAAGATCTAGCCGTCCCACCTTCGTGCAGTAACAATCAATTTTCCTGTTCCAGTACCTATAGTAATTCATAGTTTATCATATAGTCGTTCATAAATTTCATTTAACAAGCGCCGCAAGTAATTTGGTACGAAGCCGCCACACCTAAGTCGTAACATCACGCACAGTAGTACCAACCCGGATCCTGAAAAGGAGCATCAAACCCTAACAGTAGGATTAGAATAAAATAGATTAACACCTTTGAAAGTGAAATATCTGATTTATAACTCCAGTTAAGATCATACTCCAGCCGTCAACCCCCAAAGTCCGATAGCCCGGCCTGCGATAGGCCGTAAGCCGGTGACCCCGACTACGGATCCCCGACTAAAACATCCGAGACTTGAACCGCAGCAGTCTCCGATTGTAACCTCCAGCCTTCGAATCGCACAATCGTAAGTACCAGTAATCCAGTAATCCGGTAACCCAGGTCTCAAGGCCGAATCCTTGAGTGGCGATCCGCATAATTTACCTTGATACAGAAGCCGCAGCCCAGCTATTACTAATCGTAGTGCAAAATCTCTAATTTTCAATCAGAAAAAAATTTGTCTACCTTGGGTAACGGGTACCCTGTATGGCTGCACCGTCCAGGGAGTTTTAGCGCGTTGAATTAGTCAGCGCCTGAGCACTCCGAATCTGGCCTTCTGCGCAGATTTGCCGTGTTTATAGCACCACGTGAGTACCGTATTTGGAATCAGTTGAGCTTTGTCCGCTTATTGAACTGGGTATACCCTTTAGGAGGGGCTTGATTACATTCCGTGTGTCGCAGGAACTACAGCAAAGACATCAGCAACAACCATTTGCAGCGAAATCAAATATTAGGAAAGTTCAGTTTGGAGCACCCCATCATCGTACTGCAGAAGTTAGTTGAGATAATTTGATAGCTTTCAGCACTTGTTTTCTGTTTGAATACTCTTTAGTAATAGTAAAGACTACACTTTTGGAATCGCGTTTGCATAATTGTTTCTTTTTCGAAATCTCAGCAACATCAAAGACCGCGGTTTCGTGATACGCATCTGTGAAAATACATAATATTTCGATCTCCTCTTTGGAAGGAAGGTCTGATTTCACGATAAAAGTACTTCCAGAGTTCATCTGCACTGTTTGCAATTTTGAGTTGAAGGTCCGAGGTTAGCGTGACTAGCGTAATTGAGACTCGAGCTTCTGCAAATCGTGAAATACTTATATTTTGTTTTATCGTTTGTTGGAGAAATAAAATTATTAACAAGCTTCACAGTACCCTGGTTCGAAGGAAAACTTACCTGCAACTCCATTATCAGAGTTAGTGGGATGCTCCTTTAGGAGGGGTCTGATTACACTCCGTTTGTTGAACAGGCACCCCTACAGCCAGCTATAATAGCAGAATCAGCAATATAGTATATAGCAGTATCAACAGTATCTGACATTAATTAGTATCGTGAACACACGAGCGTAACCTCTAATAGTGTGTTAGGCAATCTAGAGCATAAGACCTTGTTTGATTGAACAATTATCATGGCAGACATACAAGCCCCTGTACGTTTGGAATTTTTCTATGGGAAGCCTACAGAGGACCCTTTTCAGTGGTTAGAGTCTTTTGAACTTTTTCTTGAGATCAACCAAGTAGTGGGTGATCGGGTTTTACGTTTTGTTAAGCATGCCATGCGCGAGGAGGCTTACACATGGTTCCGCGCAAATCAAGATGATATACATGACTGGGATGACTGTAAAGAGGCCTTTCTTGAACGATTTGGCCTTGATGAAGACACCCTTATGTTAAAGTTAGACACATGTGCACAATTGTCAGATGAGACCGTTCGCAGCTACGCTGACAGATACAGGAAATTAGTGGGTTACTTGCAGAACTCTCTGCCACCCAGGATGGTGACCCAGTTATTTGTGAAAGGCTTAGTTCCCCATCTTAGGGAGCGAGTACAGATGACCTACCCCGGCAATGGAGCGTTAGCCGACATAATACGTTTGGCTGCAAACTATGAACAGACCTTTGGGCATGCACCATTAGGAGGTATGTACGTTAATCAAAACACAGAAGTACCAGCACGCGAGAGAAGTGAGCCTTGGACTCGCCGCCCGATTGACAATGTGGATCAGCGAGCGCCACGCGCGCCGCAGCAGCAAAATCAAAGGGAGAACAACAGAGATAACAGAGAAAATAGAAACTGGCCGCGTCAGCGAGATTTCCCCGAGAGGCGTAATCAGCCGCAACCAGCAGCACCGCCAAGACAGATTGCACCAGCTAACCCACCTAGGGAGGCACCTCTTCTGCCACCCGCAACCGATATAGATACGCTTACCAGAGAAATGGAGAGACTCAGAATCCAAATTGCAGAATTACAGAGGCCCATGCCCGCCGCTAATTTTACTCAGTTTCATGAGGACCCAGCCGAGGAGGAACAGCCCCAAGTAAGGATGATGTATGATGGGTTTACTGACCCATTCCCCGTCTATGCCACCAAAAGACCAGCCGAAAATCCACCTGAATTGGATCAGCCATTGCTACGCCGCCGGCCTAATAATGTGCAAAACACCACTGTGGACCCCAGATCTTCAAATAGGCCAGCTGCCCCAGGGCCTAATGAACCTTCAGCACCAAGAAATAATCCTTCAACTGCTGCACCGCCTACGCCAGCCCCAGTACCTGCTTTTCCTAGGAGGGCACCTGCGCCGCGCCCGCCAGTCGACTTAGGGGGACTGCCACCACTTCCAGATCCTCCCCGGCCGGCGTACCGGAGACCACCAGTTGTGCCAGCCCCTTCCAGCGAGCCTATCCAACAAATTAAAGGGCTACCTATGAAGCTGACAGTACAATCCTATTTGAATCAGATTAGTGAGGAGGAATTTCAAAGATCCATCCAAGAGCTACATGCGTCCCGCCAACAATTCCAGCGAAGCAAGCAAACCACTTCAACCCCGCCAAGAGCTGCGGAGGCAGAGCTTGTAGTGATCTCTAGTGACACCTCCGAGAGCCCCTCAGCCAGCGATACGCCGGAGGCACCGCGAGTCCAACAGCATCTGCAACGCAACCCGATCAGCACCACTGTAGCCACAGTCCCTATTATTCTTAACAATACTATCTTTGAGGAAGGAATTATCGACACAGGAGCAACAAATACCATGATATCGCAATCTGCAGCTAGGCAATTGGGCATGCTTAACCAGATCGAGCCTTGTAGACTTAAGTACTCATGTGCTGATGGCAACATGTCTGCCCCATGGGGCATAATTAGAAAGCTACCAGTAGGTGTTGATGGATTGATATTCCCAATTGACGTTTTTGTTAGTGGAGCGACGAACTACGATGTACTGCTGGGTACCGATTGGCTTACCCAAGCCCACGCAGAAATCAGCTTTGCAAAGTCAGAAATGTCTTATAAAATAGACCCTAACCTCATTGGGAAAGTCCCTATAACAGTACTGCCATCTGATAAGACTTTTAATCGTTATTGTGTTATGCGAGCTCCCGTTGAGAACCTGGGAGACCAAGAGGGACCGGAGGTACCGGCACTGCCTGAAGTAATTTATTTCGACGAGAGCGCCTCTGACACCTCTGCGCCCGAGGATTCAAGCGAAGAAGAAGCCACTAGTGAAGAGATTGCCAGTTCACTGTCTGAAGAAGAATACCCAGACCTTATTGAGGAGCCACAAGCAATGCAAGTAGACTTTTTAAATTCCACCGCCGCAGACATCACCCTTGCAGAGGGACCATTTCTCCCGCCGCCTTCCACGAATAACACCGAAGACTGGATGCTAGAAAAGACTATATTCAAAGACATTGAGGAGAAATTCGGCCCATTTGACCTTGACGCTTGCTGCGATCAGGAAGGCCGTAACTCTCAATTGCCTCACTTTTGGACACCCCAGCAAGACTGTTTGAAGCAAGATTGGACCCACAAGAACATTTACTGCAATCCACCTTTTTCAAAAGCAATGGAGATTGTGCAGCACTGCCTCACATGTTATGATAGCAGCCCAACCACGACGTCAGCCGTCCTTGTTTTACCCTGGTGGCCTGAAGCAACATGGTTTCCGATAGTAATGGAGAAATTCCAAATCGTTCGACAATATCCTCCAGGAGTGCAGCTGTTCACAGCCCCGGGACGATCCCCCAGCTTTCCTCGCATGCGTGTGGGGCCTACCCGTTGGCCGGTGATGATTGTGAAGACACCTGCACCCAACTTGACTGAAGACCCCGGCCTACAGAAATTGCCAGACATCCAAATAATTGAAGAAGAGACAGACCACCTTGAGCCAGAAGAGGTGCCCCTGGGGACCAAAACTTTACCCGAGGAGCGCGAGCGCGCCCTTGGACTTATTAAGGAGTACAGGGATGTGTTTTCCCCTGGCATTATGCAGCAACGTACTACCTTAATGCACCATATGGTAGACCCCGGCTTGCCGCACCTTATCGCTGTCCCTGCAGAAGCAGTGGTACACCAGGACAACAGTCTAACAGGAGTCCTCATGCAGCCTAAGTCTGCCGCAGTACAACCAGAAGTAATTGATTCACGTCTACCGACGCAACCCCGGGATGATCATTCCCCGGATCACCTTCAACATATAGTATATAGTATGCAGAAGCCTCAGATTAACTGTTGGATATGAACCATGATTCACCTACAGATAATCTATGAATGATCATGATATGGATTATCATTGCGATTTCATGGGTGAACTGGTTCATATTGTGTTGGCACACTTACTACAACTCTTAATCTTAAAATACGTTAATTGTGTTGTGTAATCACACAACCATAATTGTTCCAAAGAAGATGTCAATAAGGTGCTATGGGACACTATTGGATATGGTTGTTAATCATAAACTCGATGATACTTCATAGGTTGATACTTCATGTTCTCGGTATACGGTTTTTACAATCGTATTAAGCATGCATATGCATTTGCACGCGCAAACAGTGAGCAATTGACTGTTATTGAGTTGAAGTCATACTTGGATGTAATGACTTGTGTATTGCCTTGTCGAATGCAATAGGCATTGACTATGTTTCCTATACCTATGATGAGATTAGGTCTCAGGGGACCAGTTGCTTAGGTGCAAGCTGTTTATTCCTATGACTCTAGTCGAACTACAGATCACGTGGTACTTGTTATTTGTACAGGTTCATGCTATTCAGATCCTTAGCTTTATGTCCTTTGTTGTCGTTAGTTAAATGTGGCTAGTAGCTGTGTGTGGCTTATAGATACTTGCGGCTAGTAGATGGAGATTGCAATTGCTTTCATGGGATTTGGTTGGTACTTAAGAAATCTGATCAAGATTGCAATCTTGATAAGAGTGGTCTCTGTCGGTGGCAATTAGTCTTCCTTTGATCACATTACTATTGTGAAGGGAGACTGAGCTCAATCGATTGACTTGGATGATTGGCCTAGAATCGAACCTTTATCCAAAAGTGGACGTTAACGCGTATATTAGATTGGTCAACAAGTCTGGTTTATGGCTTCGTGATCGGGGCAGCAGGTCAGACATTCAATGGAGTATTCTCCAAGCAAGCTTGCTTATCAAGCAAGCTTGTTATGTGTCTCACCTGCGCATCCTTATGTTCGGCATGCGTTCGTAACTGTGTTGAGAACTTTCCGCATGCTCATTAAATCGGTAAGCCCCGACTAGTGAGAAGCGTGTATCACTTAGTCTTTAATCATTTGTTGAACCCAAAGCATTGACAAGTAGTACTGGTACAGGTGATTGTGATCATGTCATTCGACATCCATCATCTGTGAATGGTAACACCATCGGCTTTGGGTTGCAGGTAAGACTAGTCAAGTGGTGCACGTTTAGTTCATATCTTTATTTGCACGTCTCGATGCATTTCCTTTGTAACAGACATTCAATGGAGTATTCTCCAAGCAAGCTTGCTTATCAAGCAAGCTTGTTATGTGTCTCACCTGCGCATCCTTATGTTCGGCATGCGTTCGTAACTGTGTTGAGAACTTTCCGCATGCTCATTAAATCGGTGATTGTGATCATGTCATTCGACATCCATCATCTGTGAATGGTAACACCATCGGCTTTGGGTTGCAGAACCCACAATGGTTATGGGCCCACCGCCTTGGGCGGTCTTCGGCTGGAGCACGTCGTCATCAACATCGGAGGTTCAGGCCTCCTTTTAACTCGTCGATTTGGCAAGCTACTAAAGGCCAAAGTATTCCCATCTCGCAAAATTATGGCGGATAATGAGGCAGAGTGCCTCTCTCCATCGCTTCGCCATCGGCAGCCACGCCGTGTTCCTCATTCTTGCATACGAAGCATGAGTGAAATTTCAACCATTATTTACAGTCATAATGGCATCGAAAAGGTAGCGGCTGATATTTGAGATCCTGTAATTGCATCTTTGAAGCCGCTTACCACGTATCCGTTTCCGCATCCTTCCCGATAAGTGACAATGGTTGTCTTACCTTTGGGCAATTAGTTTAAGATTTGCTATAATTGAGCAATTTGATTAGCGGTTCTGACTTAGGTAGTCTTTGCAATGATGGGAATATGTTATCTCTATTTGATGAAGGCCAAGTGAGGCAGATATGCTCTTTCCCTTAATGTGTAAATTAATTCTAGCTCAAGTGAAGGTCTATTCAAGGTGTCTTCAGACTGGGAGAATGTGTTGTGTGATATACAAGAGCATGAGCTACTTGCAATAGTAAATGACAATGCTCAATGAGAATGTACACACAAAGATGGCCTTGTCTTTGACCTTGTGCTTGAGGCAGTTCTAGACCAAGATCTTGGAGCCTAAATTACCCGAAGACCTTGGGTTGACATTCTTCACTTCACACTTGTGGCTCTTGTAGAAGTTTACACTTCAATATATATATGTTGGTTCTTGCATGAGTGTGAGTTTAAGCCAATGTTGGTACAAATACCAAGGGATTATCATCAATTAGTAATAGTGTTTGGCTAAGGTTGTTAATAATTGCTGTTGGACATGATAGTGGATCTCCAAGAGGGCCTGGTTTTTTTACCTTACATGAGTTGAGGAGGGTTCCTAAAACTTGGGGAAAACTATGGAACATAGGGAGGAAATCCATATTTGGTTCCTCCAGTCATGTACTTTGGTTTCTGGTAATGATGACAAAAAAAATTCTGATAATATTAGCTCTTTGGTAGGAGCTTAGTGTTTGATTTGTGAAATGCAGATTGCATGAAGAGGGTCCTGATTGATGATTGGCTGATTCCTTCAATGCTACCTGACATATATCTTTCTTTGACATTAAATAATCTTTCTGATGAGCAGAGATATGATGAAGGAGAGGGTCACTGATGTTCAGTGGCTGTGTACTCCCTGGAGTCAGATAAACATCTGCCAAGGATAATGAACCTTTATAAAGGGTAGTTGAGGAAATGCAGCCCATAGAGAAGGGCTGGGAATTCTCTCTAATGTACTTCTTATTAGTATGCAATATTAGGCCAAGTTATTTAAGTTTCGGTTGAAACTGGAATGAGCTCTGGATGGTTCAGTGTTTGCCCACATCGTTGCGTCTCTTGCGCCTTTTGCTCGTCTACCCTTAAATACCCATGTTCAGTGATCTTTAGGCATTTCATCGCATTAGATATAATTTTAAAATAGGTCTGGAGTATGCTGTGTGTCATGAGTGGTCTTCCCTGGTTCAGGGAAGCTCAGGAAGGCTCTGCAGCCTCACTGACATAAAAACGCGTCAGGTCTGGTTGTCACACGGTAATGAGAGACTGCGCGTCGATGTCTGGTTCTACGGTTCGAGTCGAGTGAGATCGAGTGGTAGACACTCGCTTTTAGGATTGAGACTCCGTGTCGAGTCGACTAATGAATTTTGTCGATCGAGGTACTATCCGATACTCCGATAGATCCATGACTCGAATCTTCAAGCGGTTTACAGTGGAATCTTATGTTATCCATGGTTATTGGCTGGTATTTTGTTTAGGATCACTTGAGCCTTGATCTTTAAGCATTTAGGCATTGCTTTGTGTGTTGTATTTTCCCAAGGTTTAAGGGGAAGCAAGTGAATACACCTCGCTCTGTAGAGTGCGTGAGTAGTCCGGACCTATATGTGTCCTATACGGATCCTATATGTGTATGTTATCGTTGTTAAGTCATCTACTGGTTACATGAGTTCATGCATAGTAGAGCCTTTTAAATTAGAGTGCATTGCAGTTTGGTGCATGATATGCTTGTTGTTTATGGTACTGGAGCTTGATGTTGTTGAGATACGGTTTGATATTACAAGAGTTGATCATGGAACGATGTTCCGCACTCATGTCTATCAAAGACTTGTGAATTAAAGTGACATTAGCATAAATGCTTTTAGCATGTCATTTCGTTGTGTGTGAGCAAATGGAGAGTATCCCATCCCGCTTGTGCACAGTGTCGTGGGTCTTGTGCACGGTGATCGTGTACTCTTGGGTATCCGCTTTGCTGATAATAAGCGGAGATCCCTTAAGTCGTTTGTTTGTACTACTACTCAGCGGAAGAGTTAGTGGTATATATAGATTACTCAGCGGAAGAGTTAGTGGTATATATAGATTACTCAGCGGAAGAGTTAGTGGTAGCACTAGACAAAGCGTGAAAAGTCCTAAGGTGTTACTTGTTTGAGGGGAAGCAATGAAGCAGGGGAAGTTATTTCCTTGAGGTGCGTGAGCACTAAAACTTGGCCTATGGTTATCATATGATGCATGAATGCATTGATTAGTCTCCTATGAGCACCATAGTGGTGTTGCATTATCTTGAGAATATTAATATATTGGATCATAGTGATCCGGCACCAATTTGTCACCTCAAGCTGGGGTGTAGTCCTATTGCTGCATACCTATGTTTATCTACTCAGCTGAGGCGCATTTCTATGCTTATGTCTCTGAGCGTCTTCTCTGCCCGTCTTCTCTGCACGTCTTCTCGGCACGTGTCTCTGAGCATATCTCATCGCATCTTCTCTGCCCGTCCTCTCTGGGCGCGTCTTCACGGCGCGTGTGTCTGGGCTTGTCTCTGCGCGTCTTCTATGCCCGTCCTCTCTGGGCGCGTCTTCACGGCGCGTGTTTCTGGGCTTGTCTCTGCGCGTCTTCTCTGCCCGTCCTCTCTGGGCGCGTCTTCTCGGCGCGTGTGTCTGGGCTTCTCTCTGCGCGTCTTCTCTGCCCGTCCTCTCTGGGCGCGTCTTCTTGGCGCGTGTTTCTGGGCTTCTCTCTGCGCGTCTTCTCTGCCCGTCCTCTCTGGGCGCGTCTTCTCGGCGCGTGTGTCTGGGCTTCTCTCTGCGCGTCTTCTCTGCCCGTCCTCTCTGGGCGCGTCTTCTCGGCGCGTGTGTCTGGGCTTGTCTCTGCGCGTCTTCTCTGCCCGTCCTCTCTGGGCGCGTCTACTCGGCGCGTGTGTCTGGGCTTGTCTCTGCGCGTCTTCTCTGCCCGTCCTCTCTGGGCGAGTCTTCTCGGCGCGTGTGTCTGGGCTTGTCCCTGCGCCTCTTCTCTGCCCGTCCTCTCTGGGCGCGTCTTCTCGGCGCGTGTCTCTGGGCGTCTTCTTTACGCTTGTCTCTTCGCCTATATGTGCTATATCTGCGCTTGTTTGCGTTTACATCTGCTTATCAGTTCAGCTGACGTTGTACTTGTGTGGAGTTTAATCTAGGCAGTTATTGTCCTACGATTGAGTGCTTGAGCACTTGCGTATCTAGGCAGTGATTGCTCAGAAGAAGTATACGTCCGGAGGTATAATTCTTAATTGTATTCAGATATCAGGTCAGTGATTGCCCAAACACATATATGGATCTTGCACGTAAATTTCATTATGAGATTTACGGACATGTACTCAATCGAGTAAGGAATTAATGTTCATTGTATATGCTTCATAGTTTCGAGGAACGTGCCTACTTTGCAAGTTGAGCAAATGTGCCAAAGGGGAAGATTGTTGGATATGAACCATGATTCACCTACAGATAATCTATGAATGATCATGATATGGATTATCATTGCGATTTCATGGGTGAACTGGTTCATATTGTGTTGGCACACTTACTACAACTCTTAATCTTAAAATACGTTAATTGTGTTGTGTAATCACACAACCATAATTGTTCCAAAGAAGATGTCAATAAGGTGCTATGGGACACTATTGGATATGGTTGTTAATCATAAACTCGATGATACTTCATAGGTTGATACTTCATGTTCTCGGTATACGGTTTTTACAATCGTATTAAGCATGCATATGCATTTGCACGCGCAAACAGTGAGCAATTGACTGTTATTGAGTTGAAGTCATACTTGGATGTAATGACTTGTGTATTGCCTTGTCGAATGCAATAGGCATTGACTATGTTTCCTATACCTATGATGAGATTAGGTCTCAGGGGACCAGTTGCTTAGGTGCAAGCTGTTTATTCCTATGACTCTAGTCGAACTACAGATCACGTGGTACTTGTTATTTGTACAGGTTCATGCTATTCAGATCCTTAGCTTTATGTCCTTTGTTGTCGTTAGTTAAATGTGGCTAGTAGCTGTGTGTGGCTTATAGATACTTGCGGCTAGTAGATGGAGATTGCAATTGCTTTCATGGGATTTGGTTGGTACTTAAGAAATCTGATCAAGATTGCAATCTTGATAAGAGTGGTCTCTGTCGGTGGCAATTAGTCTTCCTTTGATCACATTACTATTGTGAAGGGAGACTGAGCTCAATCGATTGACTTGGATGATTGGCCTAGAATCGAACCTTTATCCAAAAGTGGACGTTAACGCGTATATTAGATTGGTCAACAAGTCTGGTTTATGGCTTCGTGATCGGGGCAGCAGGTCAGACATTCAATGGAGTATTCTCCAAGCAAGCTTGCTTATCAAGCAAGCTTGTTATGTGTCTCACCTGCGCATCCTTATGTTCGGCATGCGTTCGTAACTGTGTTGAGAACTTTCCGCATGCTCATTAAATCGGTAAGCCCCGACTAGTGAGAAGCGTGTATCACTTAGTCTTTAATCATTTGTTGAACCCAAAGCATTGACAAGTAGTACTGGTACAGGTGATTGTGATCATGTCATTCGACATCCATCATCTGTGAATGGTAACACCATCGGCTTTGGGTTGCAGGTAAGACTAGTCAAGTGGTGCACGTTTAGTTCATATCTTTATTTGCACGTCTCGATGCATTTCCTTTGTAACAGACATTCAATGGAGTATTCTCCAAGCAAGCTTGCTTATCAAGCAAGCTTGTTATGTGTCTCACCTGCGCATCCTTATGTTCGGCATGCGTTCGTAACTGTGTTGAGAACTTTCCGCATGCTCATTAAATCGGTGATTGTGATCATGTCATTCGACATCCATCATCTGTGAATGGTAACACCATCGGCTTTGGGTTGCAGAACCCACATTAACAGTAGTCACAATATATCAAGTTCACCCACGAGCCCTCGCTCGTGCATCGCCCAAGCGAATTTATGCCACATAATAGACTCAGACAACTTCAGTCCAACATTCGCGTCAGCAAAAGTAGTGTGTCCTATGTTAGAATCAGTTCACTTTAAAAGTGCCCCACATGATAGTACTGGGAGCGCCATGCCTTCTTTAGGCTGGACGCACAAATGTTGTAGTGTTTTACCTAGAGTGTTTGGAATTCCCACAAGACTTGTTGAAATATTTAGAAAAGGAATAGTATTGCCCGCATTGAAAAGGTTTAAAGTAGCTTATATCACCACCGGTAGAGTGCTAAAGGATGCAACCTCCCTACGAAGGAAGACCATGCATGATAAGAAGCTTGATTTAAAGGACTGGAACCAAAGCAGTAACATGTTGGCATGTCGGAGTTTGGATTTGGAAGGAATACGTAAGCAAGGAGCCGCGGCACGAGCAATTCAGCCCTGCGCAACTATACTCATGGACCAAGGGTCCCTGATCAACGACGGTGATGCCGCAAATGCGGTGCATTCTGAATCACCTCCCCAACACGCAGCAACCGACAACAATACCTACAAAGTACCTTGCAGCAAGGGCGAAGTACAAGAACTTATTCCGGGGTCAATGACCAAGGATCAGGTGTGCCGCATGCCGCCGTCACAACTTGGGTCAATCTGCTATCATGGATATCTCAACGAGAAATATGCAACACGTCAGCGCATCCGAGCATCAGTCTAAATGGAGCAGCATATTTGGAAGGGTTTGGATTCCCGAAGTGGGAGCAATAGTATCACACAGGCTTCTAGTCCAGAAGAACTGGCTTTGATCAAGCATTTACACCTTCATGGTGGAAGCAATCTGAAGCATTTGAACTCAGGTGGAGGAGAATAAGTAGTCGTCTGCAGTAATTATGTGTTTCTACAAGTGGTGTCTGATATGCCACCATATTGGCAAAAGTTACGCATCGGCACGCAGTACATAGGTTGTACCTTATTGACTCATTCAATGCAGTACTAGAATATATTGTGACCATCTCAATGCGAGCAAACCCTCTTTGGGAGTCAGGAGTTTCCAAGTAAATGGGGAGTTGGCCCCTAAATTATACTCAACATCTCATGCAACATCAAATCGTACCTTATTTTACCTAACAAGCTGTACCTGATGCAGGCCAAAAGGCTGCTTCTCGAAAAGACGTACCCAGTCTTTTCATTCCTTTTAGGGGGGGGGAAGGGACGTGACATATGTGACGATATAGCAGGTGCCTGTTATGCTGAGTAGTCAATATGGATTTGAACAGAATATGTCCTTTCCGGATCCCCTGGGGACTGGGAAGACTCCCTCGAGTCCCCGCCCTCGAGTCGGGACTTGCGCGGCTCGAGAGGATTGTGTACTGCTTGATAAAACTCTCAATCTTGTGCCCTTTCAAGTCCCAGCCCCGCACGTGTTGGTCTGGAGTGGGACTTAGAGGGAAATTTGCTATTTGACACGTTGTGGGCCCGCTTGAAGGCCAGTTTTAATGTGCAGTTGATAAGCAGCTGCTAAACAGTTCCTTGACGTTTCAGGAATCAGCTCGTACTTTCTAGAACAGTGGTGACGTGTAATGTTGAGCGTCTCTTCATTGTGAACTTCGTGTCTAGAACTTTCTCCATCAGTCTAGAACTCTCTAGATTTCTTATACGTGTCAGTTTGTCATGCATTTGAAATGCGTGGCTGATTGTAAGAGCTTCTCTGGATTCCTCCAGAAGGTTCTAAGTTCTTCTGGACCTTTCGGTTAGAAGGGTCCAGAATCTTCCAGAATCTCCGCGTAAGTTCGGGGACGACTATATAAGGGCGTCCAGCCGTCCTCTAAACCACGCTGTGCTAGGAAGTTAGGTGAGGGAAACCTCTGTCGTGAGTCTTTGTAACCGCACAAGTTTGAATCCCAACATTCCTACTAGCCTCGTCCGTGACCACTGCGTTAATGTGCCTGACCGTTTGTCCTTGAATGTCCTAGTCGTAACTTGATCTACCCCACTTGTTTGTCGTAACTCGTCGCAATTATGAAGCAACACCTCTGAAACTCAGTGCCAGTATTGATTTGGATATCGTCTATCAAATCTTAATAGTATCAGTGAGCATTCCACCCTTTTAGCAAGAACCGAAGATCAATACCAAGATCTAGCCGTCCCACCTTCGTGCAGTAACAATCAATTTTCCTGTTCCAGTACCTATAGTAATTCATAGTTTATCATATAGTCGTTCATAAATTTCATTTAACAAGCGCCGCAAGTAATTTGGTACGAAGCCGCCACACCTAAGTCGTAACATCACGCACAGTAGTACCAACCCGGATCCTGAAAAGGAGCATCAAACCCTAACAGTAGGATTAGAATAAAATAGATTAACACCTTTGAAAGTGAAATATCTGATTTATAACTCCAGTTAAGATCATACTCCAGCCGTCAACCCCCAAAGTCCGATAGCCCGGCCTGCGATAGGCCGTAAGCCGGTGACCCCGACTACGGATCCCCGACTAAAACATCCGAGACTTGAACCGCAGCAGTCTCCGATTGTAACCTCCAGCCTTCGAATCGCACAATCGTAAGTACCAGTAATCCAGTAATCCGGTAACCCAGGTCTCAAGGCCGAATCCTTGAGTGGCGATCCGCATAATTTACCTTGATACAGAAGCCGCAGCCCAGCTATTACTAATCGTAGTGCAAAATCTCTAATTTTCAATCAGAAAAAAATTTGTCTACCTTGGGTAACGGGTACCCTATACAGGGACGTGACAGGCCCACAGGTAAACTATAACTAGGGTTTTCAGGAAAAGTCCCCATGGTCATTCATGTTGCAGCTTCATGTGTCAGATGAGGAGTCAGAATCCGATTCTGACATGGATGTAAACATTTGTGATCTGGAGCCCGATACTGAAAAGTCCAAAAAGAAGAAGACTGATCCCGCGGTAAGTGAAGGTTTCGTACCGGTCGAGATTGTTAACAAGAAGTTTGCAGATTATGTTCCAGCACCTGAATGTGGGAATGTGAGAAAAAGAAAGGTGACCCCTCTCACTCCTGAAGCTGCAACTGCAACTGCCAATGATGTTTTACCAGTACCTCCCACGCCAGTAGGGGAGCAATGTCCAAAACTGCCTGCAGATTCAATGCCTTTGACAGAGAATATGTTTATGCATGGTGTAGATATGCTGTTAAGACACGCAGCCACTAACTATGCACCTGCAGCGAGGACTCCTGGTCCTCGGAAGGTAATCCGTAAGCCGAGGGCGGCTATCAAGAGTCGCACCTCTCCAAGGAAAGTCAATGATGATGTTCCAGCGAAAGCTACTAGACAGAAAGGTGTCAGAAAAGGTAAGGTAGCTGCTGTGAAGGCCCTTGGGCCAATTCCACTTGTGAATGCAAAAGGCAATTGTCCGTCTGCAGTACCAGTTATTCAAACTCCACCAGAAATTCCTAGCGTCAACAAAGGTAAGCGCCTGATGACGCCCGTGGAGCTACTGCATTTTGATCAGTGCAAGAAAGGTCCTGTCAGTACTCCAACTATGCAGCCTGCAAGTGCAGAGCACCAGGTACCTGTGTATGTGCAGCAACGTACAACACATCCCACTGCATTCAAGCATGTGCCTTTGTATAGTGATGAATGCTGGACCTTGCCACTCCCTGATTCGACCCGTCTTGCAGAGCGTCAAAAGGGGTGGACTTGGCCATGGAGGTTTGCGTTGTTTGATCCCACCATTCACACATTTGATAAACCCCCATATTGGCCAGAACATTTGCCTAGGCCGGCAGCCCACACTGGTTGGCCTAGTGGGGATAGTGTAGAGCCTGCTGATGTGTTTTATCCTAACGGAATGATCAAGCCGTGCTCAGCGGACTTCAAACCCGTCTTGCAGCAACCGCCTAATCAATTAAACGAAACACACATGGCGCGGTTCAATGCAGAGTACATGAACACACTCGAGCTTATTTGGCAACGCACCCCCCACACAAACAATTACACTGCAGTGGATGCCACCAGTCTACCAACCCATAGAATGATTACAACTCGTTCGGTTGTAAATAACAAGAGTGTGGTTGTAACGGTGGCGCCGCAAGTACAGCTGACACGCACCCATCTAGATGTGTTGGCTCTTGTTCAGGGTTCATCGTGGCCTAATCCTAGGTTTGTGAATTGGGCCATTGATATCAATGATTTACTAAGGATGAAGGAGAGCCAGCCTCTCCCTCGTGAGCATGTGGGCGCGCAGATGTCACCTGGCGAGACCCGCAAGGAGATTGCCAATCATGCATTATGCATGAGACACTTACACGCTGAGCAACTTTTGAAGGAAGCTAGAGCCGTCACTGGAAGACAGTATGACAGCCCTTCCTTTCCCCATGCTACTGGTCCTATTTTTGCTGATGACTTGACTTCTGTGGCAACTCCTGCCAACAATACCGCTGCAGACCCTTCTGCCGTGCTTGCGTGTGACAATGAAGAACTCAATGAGATCCTATGTAACATGTTGCAAGGAGTTGGTCCAATGTCAGGGACCTCTTATGAAACGTTGCCACCCAACTGCTTTGCCATGAACAATAGGCGGCCGTACAGGGCAGAAAATTTCAGGGCAGCAGACCGTGAAGAAGCGCGCACCCCCGCGCACCAACCACCTTTATTCTTCCATCAACCCGAGAGTCGTATTGCCAACTCTGTTATCACAACCACTCTTGCAGGACTTGTAAAACTGAGCAAAAACCCCAAATTTCCTAAGTTTGTTGATGCTTGTGATGACTTATTTTCTCCCAAATCCGTAGACGCCCAACACACACTGGTGAAGATTGGGTCCGCCTTAAACCTTGTTCACCTGCTCCTGCAACGGCCAGGAGCTGCCTGCGCAAGGGGGGGGGGGGAGTTCTTCCACGCTGGTGCAGGCACCCCCAATCAGACCAGTGCAGGGATGGGGCAACCTACTGCAGGGCTTATTCCACCAACTGCAGGGATGTTTCAACACCCAATTTATATTGAACCACTTGACTGCATTCCAGCTAAGGCTTTCAACAGTAACGATATTCCTATTGTTCAGCTTTTGACTCCAGCGATGCAGATTGCTGAGGCTTTTCCTCAGCCACTAACTTCGGATTTTGCACAAGTTGCAATCAATCAGGTACCCACTATCTTTATTCCGACAGCTTCCATGCCTGAGTTCAAGTTTGCATTCATGAAACCTGCAATTTCCAAAGATTCCAAGCCCACGCAATTTTCGCCCATGGCGGTACGTACTGGTCATTTTGACACGGGCTGCAACGTAAACTTGATGAGCGCCAAAGCTTATGCAGCCAATCAGCATTTATTTTCTAGTGAACAAATCAAAGGTATCCGCCCATTTCGCATCAATATGGCAGATGGTAGGAGCCATACCATGACAATGCGAGTGGTTGAAGATGTCATTATGTGCATGGATAAAGCCTTTTATGTTTCTACGTTCTTGATCATTGATAACCTAGCTATTGACTATTTGATAGGTTGGGCATTTATGCTACAGTATGATGTCCAGTTAAAGCCTGCCAGATCACAATATGCAATAGGCTTGCCACGTGACAACATACTGGATCCCTCGCACAATCCCAGCCGTGAGTACCAGCTGCTTCCCCTGTCGTTCAAGACTAAACAGATGACCCTAGTGGTCGCATCCTAGTGTGACGGGGAGGACAGGTCTTTTTCACTGCCAATATTTGTAATCAGCTATCATGGAACTTTATTTTGAGTGTGTATTTGACGACCGCACGTACGAGCATCGCGTGCCGGATGAAATTTATGATTTCGATGAAGTTATTCAACTAATGAGAGAATGCAGAGTGGATACAGCGGTCCTTCCATTTTCTCTCAAGTTGGGAGGATACACTTCCTCCAGTGGTAACCCTGCTGAAACCCCTCTCTCTTCCACACTTGCTTCTATGCATGAAGTGGAACCGTATGACATGTTGTCTGATGCTTGTCCTCGCTTGTGTGATATTAAAGTCACCCCACAAACTAGTAGCCCGGATCCTGATAAGCAAAAAGACATTGAAAACCTGTTGGAAGAGTTTGCTGAATTGTTCAGCTCTGGCAAAGATGATTTAGGTTGCATTTCTGATCCCAGTATATGTCATCAAATCCATCTCAAGCCAGATTCGTACCCACCTTCCAAATTCCGTAACATGTCTACGTATTCTGAGAGAGAGAAAGAATTTTTGTCTGGTGAAGTGAAAATGTTGCTTGACCTTGGCATTATCAAGCACTCCACTTCTCCTTGGGTTTCTGCACCTGTAATTGTGAAAAAGCACGATAACACCCTTAGACTGTGCATTGACTTCCGTCCACTTAATGCGTGCACTGTCTCAGATCCCTATCCTTTGCCTTTAATTGAAAGCATGCTTAGAAAGATGGCCCTCGCAAAATATTTCTCCGCCATGGACATTGCTTCAGCATTTTGGCAAGTTCAAATGCATCCGGAACATACCAAATATACTGCATTTGTGACACATGAAGGAAAATATGAATGGCTGAGGATGCCCTTTGGTTTGAGAAATGCTTCAAGTACATTTCAACGTCTCATGGACAATGTGCTTGGTGCTGCCCTCTTCTCTCATGCTTACTTGGATGACGTGCATGTATTTTCGAACACTTGGGAAGATCATGTTAGACACAAAAGGGACACTTTTGAGAAACTTGTTCAACACAAAATCAAACTTAAGAGACCTAAGTGCATATTTGGTGCTGAGTATTTGAAGACTTTAGGGCATGTAGTAGGACAAGGTTGCTTGCGTCCTGACCCTGATAATGTTGCAGCAATACTAAATTTGCCTACACCTAGGGATGTCTCTACCACTAGGTCCGTGCTAGGTGCTGCTGGATATTATCGTGAGTATGTGGAGAACTTTGCAAGAATTACTGAACCTATGTCCCGCTTGCTTAAGAAGACTTCTGTATTTCATTGGACCCCTGACTGTCAGGTCGCTTTTGAACAAGTGAAACATCGTCTGGCATCTGAGCCAGTGTTGCGTGCTCCGAATTTCAATTTGCCTTTTATTCTTACGACTGACTGGTCAAAGACGGCAATAGGTGCCGTGTTGAGTCAGCCGGATCCTGTCAAAAATGAGAATGGCATTCATTTTGATCACCCTGTTGCTTTTGCCTCAAAAACCTTGAAAGACGCTGAAAGAAATTATTCACCTACTGAGGGTGAGTGTCTTGCACTTGTGTGGGCCTGCGAGAAATTCCGTCCCTTCTTACATGGCAGGCGTTTTATTGCGTACACTGATCACTCGCCTCTTCAATACCTTGACTCAAAAAGGCACTCAAACAGCAAGTTAGAGCGTTGGGCAATAAGATTGCAGGAATTTGACATAGATATCAGGTACAAAAAGGGTGCTGATAATCTTGTCGCTGACTGTCTCTCGCGTTGTGTGCATTCTGAGGTATTGCATGTATGTGCTGTGACTCCCACCTGGCAGACTAACCCCCAGAAACAGAGTGATTTGGATTCAATACCTTGTGTCATTTGTGGATTCCCTCAAGGGGATGACAACATTGTGCTTTGTGATGGTTGCAATAGATGCTTTCATCTTAGATGTCTTTTCCCTCCTCGTTCGACTGTTCCGGGAGGATGTTGGTTCTGTCCTGCATGTGATCCCTACCTAGGTAAGGGGGGAGAACTAAAGATTGAGGAGCTCAGGAAGATTGGAATGCCACTTTGCCACCACAGACATGATCCGTACAGGGATCCTTTGTTTATGGAGTACATACAGTCAGAACATAATTTGGACATGTTGGTTAGCCTTCCTCCAAAGCTCGCAGCAGAATTTAGAAGAAGAGGATCCTCCTTTACTACACACCCATCAATTCCAGATTGGCTCATGGTCTTTAAGAAGATCAGAGGTAAGCCCCCGCGATGGTTAGTGTGTCCGCCCGTTGAGTTTCGTTGGCATGTTATAGCAATGATACATGATGTTCTTGCGCACCCTGGCATTGCTCAAACTTTGGTAGTATTGCATTTGCATTTCCATTGGCCTGGAATCAAGGCTGATGTTGAACTTTTCGTACGTACATGCGAACCCTGTCAGAAGGCGAAAGCCGCAACTCCAACACCACCTCTCATGCAAAAACCTGCATTGTTTGGACCTATGAATCATGTTCATATTGATTTATTTGGACCAATCCCACGCATGTTAGCAAAAGACAAAAATGTTAAACAGGATAAGTCGAAAATCTGGGTTGTGGTCATGGTTGACTATTTCACTAAAGTAGCTGAACTCATGTCCATTGATGATAAAACCCCTTTTTCAGTATCCCGTGCCTTCTATCATGCTTGGATTTGAAGGTATGGCGTACCTGCAGTGCTGACCTCTGATAATGGGAACGAATTCGCTGCTGACTTTGCACACATGCTATCTCGCCTTGGTATCTATCACATACAAATATCTGCAAACCATCCTTCTGCTAATGGCGTAGTAGAACGGCTTGTGCAAACGGTCAAAAACATGTTACAGAAGAACTACAATGATCATCCCACTGATTGGTCTTTGTCCCTGCCCATTGTGTTACAAGCGTACATGTCTCGAAAGCACACGTCACTCCGCAACTTTTCCCCAGCTGAAATGTTGTATGGATTTGCTCCAAAATTGCCTTTAGCTGTGAGAGACGTGCTTGTAAATGTGGCAGAAGCCCTTTCCCCTGAACATCATGTGTGCAACTTGCAAGACCGTCTGATAGAGCAGTATGATCAAGTGGCCCGTGCTTTGGACTATGCCATGCACAAAAACATTGTTGGGCGCTCTCTCAAGACACGTGGTAAACGCAAATGCACAGATCTTCAGGTGGGGGATTTAGTTTTAGAACTCACACCCATTTCTGGCCCTTTACAAACTGGACTTAAGGGTCCCTTTGAAGTTGTGTCTCTCAATGACTCAAAAACGATTGCTGTTTTACGCACTGGCAAAACTAGGTTCTAAGAAGCCAGGCTGTTCAAACGACACACTTCACACTTAGTGAAATTCCACGAACCGCTTCGTGACTGGGGGGGGAGAGTGCACAATACAAGAGATTACGAATTTCAGTATGTCACTGAATTCGCTCCCAACAATCATCACGCAGCGCTTCGGCAGTATGAAATCTTCAACCGCCTGGAACTTGAGCACTAAATGTGGGGGTAGTAGAAGTAATTTCCTCTGCAGGTGCATGGAGTTTCATTTGATTTGCAGCACTGACCATAGAGTGTCAGAGAGCCTTCAGATATCTGGCAGCATTCTACAGGTCATGTTTTGGGGCTTTCCCCATGTCTTTTATAATGCTTTTATACTTTGGGGCTTCCCCCTTTTCTTGCAGTAATGCTAAGGCATGGCCTCTGGCCTGTACCTTATCTTGATGTACCTTATTTTCAGGGGCTTCCCCCTCATTTCGTCTTATGGCACTTGCGCCTTTTCACATATTGGCACTTGCGCCATCCTTGTGATTTCGTCTTATGGCACTTGCGCCTTTCAGATATTGGCACTTGCGCCACCTTTATGATTTTATCTTTTTGGCACTTGCGCCAGCATCCAGAAGGATCTTCAGAATATTCGGAGCTTCCGGGGTTCGTGATCTGGGTGGAGCTGGGAGGGTGAGAGAGTGAGAGAATCCTTGGGATACTACAGCAACTCCCCTTTGTGTCATTATTCTCGTACGGTTTGGTTTAGTCGTCTGTAGTCGACCTCGGTTTGTCCGTCCGATTCGTCGGAGGTCGCACGTTTCCTTTATATTTTCATTATGACTGAACCAGACACCACCAAGAAGTCCTTGGCCAACACAGTCACTCAGTGTGACTTGGTCAAGAGAACCTTGCATTTACATGACATTATATCCAAGTTTCCTGGCATGACTGATAGGGAGATTATGAGGGATTTCTTCAATGACACATTGATTACAGATACTTTGCACAAAACAGCATCTGACTTACAGAAGTTTGTTTCCAAAGTTGCTAAGATGCACCAGACATTTGAAAAACAATTAATCAACCCCCTTCAGACAACTGGTTATGGGGACTTGGAGGTGGGCCAGACCCTTTTTGGATCACTACATATATGTCGTGAGTTAAATCATGATGTGTGTTTAGTGATCGTTCACGTGAGTAACGTCGGTCACGGTGATCACGTGAAGTCCCAGGCATACCCAGCCCGACTGGTCTGTCAGCTTAACGGGTTGATACAC
>KV908615.1:0-25000 GCA_002005505.1 Botryococcus braunii | reverse complement strand
TAATTAAATCACTAAATTTTGGGCGACCCCCATACCCACGGGGGGTCCAGGGGTGTGAGGGAGATGGGCAGGGGAGGGGGGGGAGAGGAGAGGAGAGAGAGAGAGAGGAGAGAGAGAGAGAGAGAGAGAGGAGAGAGAGAGAGAGAGAGAGAGAGAGAGGAGAGAGAGAGAGAGAGAGAGAGAGAGAGAGAGAGAGAATTGAAGAGTGCCAAAAAACCCGAGGCGTAACGCGAACTCTAAAATGTATGACCCTGAATGATGAGGCTGCATGTGGTGATAAATTGGGATTGGAGGGTAGAAAAAATACCAAAAGATAGATTAGGAGGGAGGAGAGAAGTTGTTGTTGTGTATACTGAGCGGTAATGACATAATCACTAAATTTTGGGGGACACCCACACCCACCGGGGGGGGGGGGCAGGGGGGGGGCAGGTGTGGTTCCATTTGAGTGAGATCGAGTGGTAGACACGCGCTTTTAGAATTGAGAGTCCGTATCGACTCATGCATTTTGTCGATCGAGGTACTATTCGATCCTCCGAAGGATCCGTAACTCGAATCTTCAAGCTGTTTACACTCGACTCTTATGTTATCCATGGTTATTAGCTGGTAATTTGTTTAGGATCACTTGAGTCCTGATCTTTAGGCATTTAGGCATTGCCTTTTGTGTTGTATTTTCCCAAGGTTTGAGGGGAAGCAAATCAATGCTCTTCGCTCTGTAGAGTGTGTCCTATATGGATCCTATATGTGTATGTTATCGTTGTTGAGTCATCTACTGGTTACATGAGTTCATGAACAGTAGAAGCCTTTTAGTTTAGAGTGCATTGCAGTTTGGTGCATGATATGCATGTTGTTTATGGTACTAGAGCTTACATGAGGTTGAGATCGGCTTGATATTACAAGATTTGATTATGGAACGATGTTCCGCACTCATGTTTATCAAGGACTTGTGAATCAAAGTGTCATTGCTATGCTAATGCTCTTAGCATGTCATTTCGTTGTGTGTAAGCAAATGGAGAGTATCCCATCCTGCTTGTGCACGGTTTCGTGGGTCTTGTGCATGGTGATCGTGTACTCTTTGCTATCCAGTTTGCTGATAATAAGCAAAAATCCCTTAAGTCGGTTTGTTTGTACTACTACTCAGCGGAAGAGGTAGTGGTATATATAGTTTACTCAGCGGAAGAGTTAGTGGTATATGTAGATTACTCAGCGGAAGAGTTAGTGGTAGCACTAGACAAAGCGTGAAAAGTCCTAAGGTGTTACTTGTTTGAGGGGAAGCAGTGAAGCAGGGGACGTGATTTCCTTGAGGTTGCGTTAGCAACATATATATGTGGGTGGCGCTTACCCTGAGTGCATGTGCTAATCAGTTATCAGGCAAGGGTGCGTGAGCACTAAAACTTGGCCTATGGTTATCATTAATTAGTCTCCTAAGAGCACCATCGTGGTGTTGCATTATGTTGAGAATATTAATATATTGGATCATAGTGATCCAGCACCAATTTGTCACCTCAAGTTGGGGTGTAGTCTTATTGGTGCATGCCTATGGTTATCTGCTCAGCTGAGGCCCATTTCTATGCCTTTGTCTCTAAGCGTCTTGTCTGCCCATCTTCTCTGCGCGTCTTCTCGGCGCGTGTCTCTGGGCCTGTCTCTTCGCATCTTGTCTCAGCGCAAATTCTATGCCCGTTCTCTCTGGGCGCGTCTTCTTGGCGCGTGTTTCTGGGCTTGTCTCTGCGCTTCTTCTCTGCCCGTCCTCTCTGGGCGCGTCTTCTCGGCGCGTGTGTCTGGGCTTGTCTCTGCGTGTCTTCTCTGCCCGTCCTCTCTGGGCGCGTCTACTCGGCGCGTGTGTCTGGGCTTGTCTCTGCGCGTCTTCTCTGCCCGTCCTCTCTGGGCGCGTCTTCTCGGCGCGTGTTTCTGGGCTTGTCTCTGCGCGTCTTCTCTGCCCGTCCTCTCTGGGCGCGTCTTCTCGGCGCGTGTCTCTGGGCTTGTCTCTGCGCGTCTTCTCTGCCTGTCCTCTCTGCGCGTCTTCTCGGCGTGTGTCTCTGGGCGTCTTCTTTACGCTTGTCTCTTCGCCTATATGTGCTATATCTGCGCTTGTTTGCGTTTGCATCTGCGTATCAGCTCAGCTGAGGTTCTACGTGTATGGAGTTTAATCTAGGCAGTTATTGTCCTAAGATTGAGTGCTTGAGCACTTGTGTATCTAGGCAGTGATTGCTCAGAAGAAGTATAATTCTAAATTGTGCGGAGGTATACGTCCGGAGGTATAATTCTAAATTGTATCCAGATATCAGGTCAGTGATTGCCCAAACACATATATGGATCTTGCACGTAAATTTCATTATGAGATTTACGGACATGTACTCAATCGAGTAAGGGATTAATGTTCATTGTATATGCTTCATAGTTTCGTGGAACGTGCCTAATTTGCAAGTTGAGCAAGTGTGCCAAAGGGGAAGATTGTTGGATATGAACCATGATTCACCTACAGATAATTTATGAATGATCTTGATATGGATTATCATTGCGACTTCATGGATGAACTGGTTCATATTGTGTTGGCACACATGCAACAACTCTGAATCTTAAGAAACGTTAATTGTTGTGTAATCACACAACCATGATTATTCCAAAGAAGATGTCAATAAGGTGCTATGGGACACTATTGGATATGGTTGTTAAGCATAAACTCGATGATACTTCATAGGTTGATACTTCATGTTCTCGGTATACTGTTTTTACAATCGTATTAAGCATGCATATGCATTTGCACGCGCATACAGTGAGCAATTGACTGTTATTGAGTTGAAGTCATACTTGGATGTAATGACTTGTGTATTGCCTTGTCCAATGCAATAGGCATTGACTATGTTTCCTATATCTATGATGAGAGTAGGTCTCAGGGGACAAGTTGCTTAGGTGCAAGCTGTTTATTCCTATGACTCTAGTCGAACTACAGATCACGTGGTACTTGTTATTTGTACAGGTTCATGCTGATCAGATCCTTAGCTTTATGTCCTTTGATGTCGTAAGTTAAATATGCTTAGTAGCTGTGTGTGGCTTATAGATACTTGCGGCTAGTAGATGGAGATTGCAATTGCTTTCATGGGTTTTGGTTGGTACTTAAGAAATCTGATCAAGCAATCTCTTGATAAGAGTGGTCTCTGTCGGTGGCAATTAATCGTCCTTCGATCAGATTGTGTACAATTCTGAGCTCGGCGTTTCCTGTATGACCCGGCACGAGGGTGTTTAGTCCGGCGACACTCTTGTTGTATGTTTTTACAAGCAGTGGCGACTGTGAGTGAGATGACTTGACTGGCAACAGTTGAACGACAAACACCCGAAGTGCTTTTGATGTCCCAATCAAGTCTTACAATGCTTATTGCTCTCGCTCATCACTCAGTAATTCAAACTACTCTATCTACGAAGTTACTGATAGTCTGCATTACCGATGTCCGATGAGCTAAAACATTAGCACCTTTCTAATACACATTATCTAGACCCTTTCCTGATCCATTGTTCTTGTGCACGTAAAGTCATGACAACAGTTTTACCTGTATGACCCGGCACGAGGGTGTTTAGTCCGGCGACACTCTTGTTGTATGTCGGTTAACAAGTAGTGGCGACTGTGAGTGAGATGACTTGACTGGCAACAGTTGAACGACAAACACCCGAAGTGCTTTTGATGTCCCAATCGAGTGCCTCATCCCTTCGAGCCAGGAGCATATAGCCTTTCGAGCCGTGTCTGATTACCTCATCCTCCCTCATCAGCGCAAAATTGGTCTAGATTGGTTCTGGCAGAACTCCTAGGTTCTGCCACCTATTCCTCATTCTAATGAATGTTCTCACTGGTAATTGGAGCTGATCTGGCCACCATTACTCTTCTGAGGGAAAGGCACCAAAATGTTCTTTCACTATTATAACACTTCCCCTTGCCTTTTCCTCACAAAAACTTGGCCAAACCCAGAGCCTCACGATGTCCCTGAAGTACCTGCCTTGTTAAAGGCTTGGTGAAGATGTCAGCTACATTCCTGGCTGAGGGAACGTATTTCACATCCACCTGTCCCAATGCAATAGCTTCACGAGCAAAGTGGAAGCTGATTGCAATATGCTTAGTGTGCTTTGAGAACACTGGATTTCTGAGATGATTGATACATCCCTGATTATCACAGTGAATCTTGACTGTCCACGGAGAAATGCCAATTTCTTCGAGGAACCCCTTCACCCAATTAGCCTCCTTGACAGCTGCACTTGCCGCCATGAACTCAGCTTCTACAGTGGAAGTGGCCACTGCAGACTGCTTCTTGCTTCCCCAAACTACAGCGCCCCCAAACACACGGATGACGTAACCGGTAGTGGAGAAGCGATAATCTTGATCACCACCATAATCAGCATCTACAAAACCCTCTAACTCTGTATCCTTCCCTCCAAGAATTAGAGCCAGCTCTCTCGTTCCCTTAAGATATTTCAACACTCTGATGGCTTCATTCCAATGTGCTGTGGTAGGATTAATCCTATAACGAGAGAGCACCCCCACAGCTTGAGCTATATCAGGCCTGGTGGTATTGGCAATATACAGCAGAGATCCAACCAGCTCACAGTATATGTGTCCTTGAGGCAAAATGCTCCCAGCACCAATACTGTCACTGTTGTCTTTAGACATAGGCCTCTGGGTGGCAACAAAATCTTTAGTCATTGGAGTGTCAGGCCCCAAAGACTCCAGATCCAGCCCAAATTTCTCGACCAGTGCATCAATTTTAGGGATACAACTCAATGAAATGAGCCCTTTATCCCTATCTCTCATCACTTGGCAGCCCAAGAAATCCTTCACCTCTCCCAAATCATGAATGGTGAATTCCTGCTTGAGCAATCCCTTCACTCTCTCTATCTCTCCCATGCCCTTGGACACTATCAACAGATCATCAACATATATTAACACAAAAGACTTTCCTCCATCTACTGAGCACTTAACATAGACACCAGCATCACTCTTACACACCTCATATCCCATGGTACGCAGCTTCTCATTCAGGGTCATATGCCATGCCCTGGGTGCTTGCTTCAGCCCATATAAGGCCTTCTTCAAGCGACACACAGTGTTGCCATCCCCATTCTCAAACCCAGGAGGTTGTGTGACATACACCTCCTCTTCCAATTCACCATTCAAGAATGCTGTCTTGACATCCACTTGGTGGATCTCCAGACCCTCTTGTGCAGCCACTGAAAGCAATGCTCTCCTAGACCCATAACTACTGGTTGGTGCAAATACCTCCATGACATCTACACCAGGGATTTGCCTACATCCCTGGGCAACCAACCTTGCCTTGAACCTCAGCACATTACCATGAGCATCCATTTTCACTGAGAAAATCCAGTGAACCGGAATCTGTAACGTTCCGAGTGCGAAGGGTCCGTTAGGGAGCCGATCGGCATCGAGCCGATAGCGCGTGATCGGAGAGCGGGGTACGATGACCTCATTACGTAATCTGGCCAGCTTGGCTGGCGGGGTGCTATCAGACGGGTCGCACCTGTGTGAGGTCATTCTCACACGAACTTGAGATCGGCACAAGATATTACAGAATCACTTTATGACCACGAGGCCTGGGGACATACTCCATCACCTCGTGGGCATCTTAAGAATTTTGCTCTTCCTGCATGGCAGCCTTCCAGTATTCCCACTGGGGAGACTGCTGTGCCTCTCTCAAGCTTGAGGGCACACTAATCTTGCTGAAACGCACTCCAGTATGCTTCCCCTTTTCTCCCTGGCTCTCAGCAGTGCTACTCTCATTCTCTTTCTCACCCACTACTCTTCCACTGACTGTCGCCGTACTGCACAATGGTCCAGTCTGCGAGGATTCTGATTTTCCTCGCTGCTCTCTCTCTCTCTCTGAGACTCACACTTTGCCCTTTCGAGCTTACTGCTTCGCACCCTCACATCATCCTCCCAGACACAGGTACCTCTCGGAAAGCTCTTGTAATTGGGCAAATTCGCACACTGTCCAAGCTTCCGATTCACCTCCTCATTCACACTCTCACATGACTGACGTTTTTCAGTCTCGTCAGAACTCTCACAGGCAATTGAACCACTCTGCTCAGCTTGGACACTTGGTCTGGTTTGGTGTCGTGCCCATGTCTCTCTCTCTCTCTCTCTCTCTGCTCCCCACCAAACATGAGCGCCGGGGCGCAGGCCCAGCATCACGCTCACAAACATAGCCCACACTTGTGTGGCTGGCACCACATTGTCCTTGGGCATCACAGATAGAACTCACATCTCTAACATTTCCCTCAGGCACTGAACAGGTCCCACCCATGCATCTCAGCTCACTTGGACCATCTTCAGTCTGTTCAGAGACTGTCCCCCTCTCTTCACTCACAATTGAAACAGGTCTCTCTTGCACCTGACCCACATCCTGCACTTCCCCTGGTCCCTGTGACTTAATGTCACCTTCAGTCAGCCCCTCTCTCTCACAACTCTCTCCCCTATCCTGTGCCAGCAGGATTTCTCGAGCAGCAGCTCGTTGTTCATAGCGTTGAGCCCGGGACGGTCCATCCAGAGGAGGAATTGCAGTTGCGGGAGGAGTATTCCGGAGTGACTGCTGTGCTCGCTCCAAGGTCCGTTGATGCTGCCCACTGACAGAGCTTCCTCGCGCAAGTTGCTGAAGTGTTTCCAGTACCCCGGACTGGTCTAGATCCAGCCGAAGTGGTTCCTCACTTGGTCCAGGAACATTTTCTGGAGTGCCCTCCTCTTGGGAAGGCTTCCCCTGACGTGCAGGCTCGGTTGCAGCCTCATCAGGGGGTCCTGGGAGGGTGCTGTCAGGTCTGCTGCTGGGGCAGGGAGCGTTGACAGCCTGATTCCGAGTGCTGCACTGAGGTGAAGAAGCTGCCGGGTAGCTGAGGTGCTGTTGGGCTGGCAAACCTTCAGGATATGAGAACTGCTGTGGCTGGTCAGGGAGAATGGACATTCCCACCCGAGAGGCTCCTCTGATGTGTTCCACAAATTGGACATCTCTGCTCTCTCTCCTGACTCCCCCTCCCAGATAATTACGATATGCCTTGGACACTGGGGAATAACCAGTGAACATGCCAGGCACAGCCTTTGGTGCAAATACCCCCCTCTGTTGATCAGGCACATGCACAAATGCCAGGCATCCCCAAGTCCGAAGAAGTGATACGTCTGGTTTGTATCCCATGAATAATTCACAGGGAGTGAGAGGCCTGCCTGTACTGGGTCCCATGTTCAGGAGGATGCATGCTGTTTCTAGGGCCTCTTTCCACATGACTGGACTGGCACCTGCAAAGTTGAGGAGGGTTCTGGTTCGCTCCTTCAAGGTCCTGTTGGCTCGCTCTGCAATCCCGTTCTGCTGAGGAGTATAGGGTGCAAACATCTCCAGCTTAGTGCCCTGAGACGCACAGAACTCCTTGAATCTGGAATTAATAAATTCTGTGCCTCTGTCACACCGAATGCACTTGACAGTGGTCCCTCTTTCTGTCTGCCAAAATAGAATCAGGTCCCGGACAACTGAGGCAATGACATCCTTTGACTTTACTGGTAGGACAGCTTTCCATCCAGATGCCTCATCAGCTACAGTCACCCAAAAGCGTTCCCCAGAGATTGCTGCTGGTGAAATGGGGCCCACAGTGTAACAGGAAAAGTCGCGTGTTATAGGAAAATGACCGGACCACGAGGATTTGGACCTCCATAAAGGTCCCTTCGTGAGTTATGTTCCTCCACGCCAAGAAGTGGCTACTTCACGCGCCAAGGGAGTGACCCCTTACTTGACAAGGCGCATTGGCGATGGAGACAGGGACACACTTAGAACAGGATAGAATAAGGCTTTGGCAGAGGAAGGACCGGGCCGGACTGGACGGGTACTGAGGTGGAGCCCAAACAACTTGTAACCATTGTTTTCGCATCCTTTGGCCGTTTCTACTGTATCACTGGTATCGGCGAGAGGGGCCAAATTTTGAGCTCCTCTCGTTGAAAAAATTTCCCAAAGAAGTTTTTCAGAGAATTCTATAGATTCGGATTGGGTTAGTTGTGGTGTGTGTGGCGCTTTTAGGGGCCTACGACTCGGGTCACCGAGTTTAGGGCCCCCACCCGGACTTTCTCGATTTCCTGTGTCACCGAGCCTCGCCAGCACTGACAGCTCAGAAATGGCTAGACGACAAGTCGAAGAGCTGCAGGCTGCTTTGGCCGAGGCCGAGGGGCGTGAAGCGGCAATGGCTGCCGAACTGGCTGAGTTACGACAACAGGCAGAAAACGCTGAAGTTGCGGCTCAAAACCCCGCGAACCCACAGGCAAGAATCCCGACCGTTCGAACCCACTTACCGGAAAAATTCGAGGGACGCAGGGACGATCTCGAACAATTCCTAGACGATGTGAGGTCATATTGTGAACTCACCGGTGTGCCCGCGAACCTCAGGGTTGACTACGCAGTGCGCTGCTTAGGAAAGAGCGTGAAAAAGGTGTGGTTAACAAAAAAAGCAGCTTACGTGAGGCAAAATCCAGGTGTTGTCGTGGATTTAGCTCTCTTTGGGGATCTGTTGTCTTCTGTCTATGATAACACTGATAAGGTTGCAAAGGCAAGGGATAAACTTGATTCCGTATATCAGGGCAACGAATCAGTTGAGAAGTATGTTGAGCGCTTTACAACCTTGCTAGCAGAGGTAGAAGTCAGTGGGGACCTATCCATGGGGGAGAAAATCCATAGGTTTCGTAAAGGCTTACGTGAGGATTTAAAGAAATATTCAGCAATTAACCCTACAACAGGCAAAGGTTTTGATGATTTGGATGCCTTGATAAGTTTACTCACACGGTACGATGCCGCGGTGGGCGGGCCCTTACAGGCAAAGAGACTGAGAACCGGCCCCGGGGCCCCTAACTCAAGCATTGCAACCGCCACCGTTGGCCCAGCACCGCACGTTGCTGGCGTCGGACAGGACTGGACAATCCCCTACTACAGTCATGAATTTGGGATGATGGCAGCTGCACCGATGGTGGCAGCGCCAATCCAGATGGCCCATGGTTACCCTGCGCCGCTCGCCACGGTCGCCGCGATCCAAGGCGCGACTCCTTATCCCCGCAGGGATGGTTTACCTCCCGAGTATCGGAGGGACACTAGAGTTGCCTTTCCCCTCAACAGAAGCTGTTACGCGTGCAATACCCCTGGCCATGAATCTTGGTTTTGCCCACTCAAAAAACTTAGAGAGGACCCTAACGCCTATCTTAATCAACAACAGTGGGACATCTTGCAACACATTGTGAAGGCCAGACAGGAGGTAAACCAGCCTGCTCCACCAATTCCAGGTCTGGCTGGTGATTTGCTGCGGCGACGGGTAGGAGGGGGCCACAACAACTTTAGGTCCCTCGGTGTGGGAGCAGCCCCTATGCAAGGGTGGACAGCTCAGGGTGGGGCCGGACGGGGACGGAGAATCAGAGGACGGGGCCGTGGACGGGGCCGGGCAAGGGGACGCGGTAGGCCATGAGTGGAGTTAGAGAAGGAAACCTCCACACTTTTGTTCCTTGGGAATCTTTTCATTCTTCTATCGAGCAACGTTGTTCTGAGTTTTTGCATTGTTCTTTTTCTAGAGGCCCCTTTGACAATACCCTACCCGATGGAACGTCTAAACCGACATTTGTTGCAGTACCTATAGGTAAAGCGGAGGACACCTTATCCACTTTCGCTCGTGAGCAACAAGCAAATAAACATTTAAGTGCTTGTTTTCTAATGGGTAGTAAAGTGGCGAAATCCAAGGCAGTGTACCCATGGCTAAAAGGCATGAGAGTTATCCTGCAAGGTACCAAGGGACCTGATGTCCCCTACTCCTATGTAGTTTACCATGCCGGACCCAAATTTAGCGTATCTTTTGCTCAAGCTTTTTCAAATAGGCATTTAGCAATGCTTTTTCATGTTAACTGTACTGGTGTGAAGGGCGTCGCTTTAGTCGATACCGGGGCGACGCACTCGTTCGTCAGACATGACTTCCTAGCTACTCTCGGAGTGAGGCTGTCAAAGAAGTGTGTGGATGTCCAGCTTGCAGATGGGCAGACCATGCGCTCGGCGGGGACAGCTAAGCTCAGGGTGCACTTATCTCAAACAGAGGGATTTCATTGTCTGCGAAACTCTGTTGGATGGGGTGGACTTAATCCTTGGTGAGGATTTTCTGAAAGAAAGAAAAGCGTTAATTGACTACAATCATGGCGCAGTTCATCTTAAACCGCCTCATTCCTCACACTACATTACACTCCTCAACCCGCTGCCCCCTAGTGAAAGAGGTACCTTACCGGCGCAAAAAGTAAATGTTATAAGTGAGGGTCAAGCTAGGCGGGCTATGCGAAAGGGTTGTCCAGGGTTTTGGGGGGTTGTGCGAGAGGCAAGGAGTGGACAGGACTCAGTTTGTGCAACACACTATCTCCATAGGGTTGCAGTGGCAACTACAGAGGGGGATAATCCTTGGGACGAAGACAGCGGAGCCACCGGCCTAGATTTAAACGAAAACTCCCGGCGTGTTATTGAGGGTATGACTGACAAGCCACAAGACTTGAAGCAATTGTTGTTAGAGTTTTTGGATGTTTTTCCAGAGAAATTGCCAGATTTACCTCCAGACAGGGGCATCTTGCACACTATACCTATGACACCCGGCCATACGCCGCCCTGTCACCCCACTTATAGGTTGGCTGAACCAGAAGTGGCGGAGTGTCGGAGGCAGGTTGAGGAATTACTAGCACAGGGTTTCATCAGGCCGAGTGCATCACCGTATGGTAGCCCCATATTGTTTGTGAGAAAGAAAGACGGAACATTCCGAATGGTTATAGATTACAGGGCACTTTAATAACTTAACAAGGAAGGACAAATATCCGTTGCCACGGATAGACGATCTTCTGGACAAGCTGCAGGGTTCAAAGTTCTTTACCTCTTTTGATCTCTTGTCAGGTTACCATCAAGTGCGATTACATGAATCCGATGTTCCCAAAACCGCCTTTAGAACACCCTTAGGTTCATTTGAATTTTTGGTGCTTCCTTTTGGTCTCACGAATGCTCCCTCCACGTTTCAGAGACTGATGAACAGTGTGTTTCATGATTTTATTCGAGAGGGTTTTGTTGTGGTTTACCTAGATGATTTGTTGGTATACAGCAAGTCCAGGGAACAGCACTTAGAGCACTTAACTCGCATCCTTACTCGGCTGAGAGAGGAAAAACTTTATGCAAAATTATCCAAGTGTGAGTTTTTTGCTGACGAGTTGCGGTATTTGGGACATGTCGTGGGGCGCGACGGCATCAAAGTTGACCCTGCCAAAGTTCGGACTATTGTGGACTGGCCAACACCCACGGGGAGCACGCACGTACGACAATTCTTGGGACTAGCCAACTACTTCCGCAAGTTCGTCCCGGGTTACAGTACGCTTGCGGCCCCCTTAACCCGGCTCACTGGCAAAGTTCCTTGGACGTGGGGAGAAGCTGAAGAGCACGCGTTTCAAAGTTTAAAAGAAACTTTGTCCAATGCTCCTGTACTAGCACTCCCAGACAGTAGCAAGCCTTTCAAAGTGATCTCAGATGCCAGTGACTATGGGGTGGGTGCAGTACTATTGCAAGAAGGTAGACCTGTAGCATACTTCAGTAAAAAGCTTAGTAATGCCGAACGCAATTATTCCACAACTGAGAAAGAGCTTGCAGGTGTGTTGTATGCCCTCAAGGAGTGGAGGTGTTACTTATTAGGGCAAACTTTCACAGTTGTTACGGACCATCGCGCGAATAGTTTTTTGCAAACCCAAACCCTACTCTCACCCAGACGGGCGCGCTGGGCGGAGTTTCTACAATTATTCGACATCCAATGGGAATATGCGCCGGGATCCACTAACCCTGCTGACCCATTGTCTAGGAGTCCTCACTTAGCCGGGGCCCACGTCCGAGCCCTAGCTCGGGCCCAGGCTGGGGTTCAGGCGTCGGTTCAGGCTAGGGCAGGGCCCCTGGGGGAGCACTCTCCCCCTGTCGGAGTAGGAGCGATGGGGGTTGGGGAGGCTGCAGACTCCACCACCCTACCCACGCCGATGGACGGGTTGAGGGGATGGGGAAGGGTTTTAAGTGAGGCATATGAGATAGATGATTGGCTCCATCGTAAACAAAATCGCCGCAAGTTAAGCTTCCATAGTGGCTTGTGGAAGCGCGGTGCGCGCATTTACGTTCCCTCCCACCATATGAGTTCTGACGGTGTCGAACGTAACCTTCGTAGAGAAATCCTGGAAAATTTGCATGGACCACCTATAGTTGGTCATCCAGGCAGGGACAGGACCCTCGAATTAATTCAACGTTCCTGGTGGTGGCCAGGGATGGCCGCAGATGTGGCTGACTTTGTGGCCCAATGTGACTCGTGTCAGCGTGTCAAAGCCCCAGCACACTTACCTGCAGGGTTACTACACCCTCTAGAAATACCTGACAGAAAGTGGCAATCAATGTCTATGGACCTAATCACTGGACTGCCAAGAACTAAGGAAGGATATGACGCTATCTGGGTTGCTGTTGATAGGTTGTCAAAGTATGCGCACTTCGCTCCGACGACCACTGACGCAAGTGCAGAAGTGATAGCTCAACTGTTACGGACCCGGGTTTTCACCTTGCATGGGTTTCCCACTCACATTGTATCTGACAGAGATCCTAGGTGGGTGGGTCGCTTCTGTCAAGAGCTCTTTCGGTTGACCGGTTGTCGCTCTGCGCTATCTACAGCGTTTCATCCGCAGACCGACGGTCAAACGGAACGAATTAATAGGATTTTGGAGGATTATTTGCGTCATTACGTCACTGGAAGACACAACGACTGGGATAAACATTTGTGTGAGGCTGAATTTTCTTACAACAACACTTTTCAGCAATCAATCAATACTACTCCATTTAGGTTGACTTTCGGTCAGGATCCCACGATTCCCTTCCAGGAAGTCTATGAAGGTGTGACATCTTCTGTACGTGAGTATGTACCGGCAGCAGCAGAGTTTGTACGAAGGATGAGATGGGATCTAGAAAGAGCGCGGACATGTCTCAAAGCTGCGCAGGACCGCATGAAGGCATATGCGGACGCGAGGAGAAAAGATGCTCCTATTTTAAAAATAGGCCAACCTGTCCTCCTCTCAACAAAGAATCTGAAATTCAAGCATACTCGGACAAGAAAACTCTTACCTCGGTTTATTGGGCCTTTTCCCATCGTCCAGGAGGTATCATCGGTAGCTTTCAGAATTAGGCTTCCAAAAACTCTGAGGGTTCATGATGTCTTCCATGTTTCTATGCTTAAGCCTTATAAGGAAGGTGGGACGGTACAACCTCCTCCTCTACCTGAGATTATTGATGGAGAAGAGGAGTATGAGGTCGAGGCTGTGCTAGCTCATAGGGAACGAAAGTTACGAGGTCGAAAAACTGCGCGAGAATATCTTGTAAAGTGGACCGGGTATCAGGATATTCATAATACTTGGGAGCCAGAGGATAACTTAGAACACGCCAGGGAGGCGTTACAGCGGTACTGGGATTTAACCACGGAGCACAGGCCGGAACAAAAAGAAAAGGTGGACAAGAAACGTAAAGGACGTGGTAAAAATGCTGAGAAGCAGCGGAAGCGCGCTAGGCGCGCTTAGTGCTCTGGCAGGTCGGGTCGGCCCCTCGGTACGTCCTTGGGCCACCTTGGAAGCTCTAAGCTTGGCCCTTAGAGTGTACCCTGGGGGTATCCCAGTACTAGAGCGCACTCGGATGAATAGGACGTAAGCGGGGTAGAATGTCTACCTCGGGTGCGTGCGGTGATGACCGCTCACCCTGGACAGGACTCGTCGAGGTAGGGTGTCGTCTACCTCGGGTGCGTGCGGTGCTGACTGCTCACCCTTGTCAGGTTTCGGACGTCAATCATGTAATGTCGCGACATCCGTGCTAGCTCGCGCTGTAGCGTAACGCCCGACGCAGATGGGTGGCCCCACTGCCGTTGGGTAGAATTCCTATTGGACAGGACGGGCGAATTTATGTATGGACGGGACAGATTTTACATTGTTATACGGACAGGGCTGGACAAGACAGGACAGGGGTCTGGCTTGGGCTGGGGACGCCAGACTAGTACCCGCGGACAGGACGTGACAGGACCGTACCTCTGCCAAGTGTGTTAGGTGCGTAGTGTAGTTGTTTAGAGTGAGTCTCCCTCTTGGCCGTGACGTCCAAGCTAAGGGGGGGAGGGTGTAACAGGAAAAGTCGCGTGTTATAGGAAAATGACCGGACCACGAGGATTTGGACCTCCATAAAGGTCCCTTCGTGAGTTATGTTCCTCCACGCCAAGAAGTGGCTACTTCACGCGCCAAGGGAGTGACCCCTTACTTGACAAGGCGCATTGGCGATGGAGACAGGGACACACTTAGAACAGGATAGAATAAGGCTTTGGCAGAGGAAGGACCGGGCCGGACTGGACGGGTACTGAGGTGGAGCCCAAACAACTTGTAACCATTGTTTTCGCATCCTTTGGCCGTTTCTACTGTATCACACAGTGTCAATATGGATTCTGTCAAGGGGGTTCACTACGGGTCTAGAGCTTTCACAAAAGGGAGGACGAGCATGCTTCCCCTCAATGCAAGCTTCACAATATTTGGGGCAATTTTCACAAGGGGAAAGGTGAGTGTCCAGGCCAGTGACCAGTTGCTCAGTGGACAGGCGGTGCATCCATGGTTCTCCTGGGTGTCCCATTCGACTGTGCCACAAAAAACGTTTGGCACAGTCATGCTTCCGGCTTCTGGCCTGTCTCTTCTTCAAGGCAACTGTGTAGTGAGATGCCGCGTCAGCGCGACGCGTCTCACGTAGGATGTGCGCGTAGTTCATGTTTCTTCGTGCCCTTTGGGATACGAGTAGATCTCGTTGTCCTTGTGTGTAGGAAAATGACTGTAATATCCTAGTGGGTCTCCTCTCGTCATCCATATCGTTATGCTCGCGAGAGCATCTCGTAGAGGGACGACGTAGCCGGATCCGCGCATAGGTGGACTAGGAACTCGGGTGGTTATCATTGTCTTTGGGTTTTCTGTTACAAGGGAGGCATCTAGAAATATCTTTATTGGTCATAATATATTGTTCTTTGGAGACTCGGACGACCTGCGTGAGGAGGGCTGCGAACTTGTAACGGATTGGAACTTCGATTTCTACCTTCGGTGTCACCCTTGCCTGATACCCTTGCTTAGCTTGTTATAAATCTTAGTTCACGTCTCACTTCGTTAAATTGGTATCGGCGAGGCGGTTAGAGCCTCGAACCGAAGGGAGACGTAGGGAAGGTTGTAATTGCATTGTTCCATTGATATGATGGCGGTTAAACGGAAAGGAAAAAAAAGTACTCCGGTCTCCCCCTTAAAGAGAAAGAAATTTTGGAAGGTTTGGAAAAGGAAGGTATTGAAGTCGATGATCTTTTGGAAGAGTCCGAAACGGAATTGCATCTGGCCCCATCGCCCAAACCGACCACACCCAAAACGAAACCCAAACCCACTCCTTTGAAGACACCCTTGAAGAAAAATAAGACTAAATCCCTAATTCTACGGTTATTGAAGCGGATTGAGGCCTTGGAGGGAGAACGAGCATCCAAGCGGACGTCATCCACCACTAACGTCGTGCGTGTGCCTACACCAGCCATGTTTACAGGAAAAAGAGGAAGCTTCCAATTCTTTGCTAGTAAGGTGGAATCATATGTGAACATTTCAAATGTGTCAAGGGACAAGTGGGTGGCAGTCGCGCTGCAATGTATGGAGGAGCGACCTACAAAGGTGTGGGGGACATACCTCAAAAGGAAGGAAAGGGAAGGAGGTCAAACAGAGCCAACATGGGAAGACTTTAAAAATTTTATGGGAAATCGATACGACTCTACAGATTTGGTTATGGCTGCCCGGCAGAAATTAGACCATGTTTATCAAGGGCAAGAAAGCGTTGAAAGATACATAGAAAGGTTTATTTCCTTGTTGAGTGATGTAGAAACCGAACATGACATCTGCGAAAATGATAAAATATATATGTTCCTCAAAGGCCTGAATGCTCCTATTAGAGTTGCTTGCACAGTTAACCCTCAAACTGGTGTCAGGTTCACAAGCCTCGACTCATTGTGCACTTATGTGGTGCAATATGAAAGCAACTTAAAATCAGGGGGGATGCTGAGGGGACAGGAAGGAAGGAAGGTTCTCAACGTTGTGAAGAGGACTCCAACAAGCACGCCGGCATACTTTCCGGGATTCACCCAGGTGCCTGTGCTTGGAGCCGTCGGACACAACGTTGGTGGGAAGTTAGATTCTCGGACAAGCGTCCCCTCCGAGCGCCAGTGTTATTTCTGCAAAAACTTTGGTCACGAGCAATGGCAATGTCAGGGCAAGCGGGACTACTTGCAAAGGAAGAGCAGGCGCGACAGTCAATTGCCCCCACCTCCTCCTTTCCCCTCTAATCAAGCTCGAGGTGGGCAGTGGAAGGGCCGTGGTGGCCGGGGAGCACATTGGAAGGGAAAAGGGCCGGGGCATAATCCTCAAAAGTAAATTCTGAAGCCATGGATGCCACTTGCTTGCATGTTTTGCACTCTCTTGTGGCCTCCAATTTGGGAAAGGAAGGGGTGAACCTTGTGGTGCCAAATGTTAGGAAGGCTGAATCTGAGATTTCCAAGTTTTTATGGGAACAAAGGTGCAACCCGTCCCTCACTTGTTGTTTCATTGTGGGAAGGAAAACTTGGAAAAGTAAGAGTCTCTATGCTCACCGTATGCAAGGAAGGATTGTGGAAGTGTGTTCAGGAAGGAAGGGACAGGCGGTGGACATGAATGGTCAAACTAGTGTATACCCATTCTCTTTTGTATGTTGTGTGGTTCCCCCAAGACCCACACTCACCGTGGGAAGTGTTACTACTGACTCTCCGCTAGCTATGACCTTTCCGGCGAATGTTAAGGGGAAAATCCTTTCAGTGTTGTTTGATAGTGGGGCATCTCATTCGTTTATTAAAAGTGATACTTTGCAAGGGCTAGGGGTGCGATACAAACCCGCATGCATATCCGTGACTCTTGCTGATGGAAGTGTGTCCGATACGAAAGGAACGATAGATGTGTCGTTTACACTCAAGCCTGGTATAACTTCCCGTCACAACTTCATTGTAAGCCCTGCTATGATTGATGGGGTAGACATGATTTTGGGGCAGGACTGGATGGAAGAAAGAGGAGTCTCAATTGATTTTTGTGTGAAGGCTGCTCAATTTAGACATAATGGGAAGTGGGTCACCCTAAAACACGCAAATTCATCGTTACCAGTGGGGCCAAAACTTGTTTGGGGTTTACAAGCACAAGAGAGGAAGGAAGGAAGGAAGGATAGGAATGGAAAAGGATGGAAGGGTCAAGATGTTTGGAAGGTTTGTTTGTATACTGTGCTTGTGAATGAGCAGGCTGAACTGGTGGACATCACCGGGGAGGAAGCCTCAAGTGAGGCCGACCTGGCGGACACCGACAAACCTATGGACGACACCCCCGTCGTCACAAAACCCCCCAGTAGTACCGGTATGACTTTCACTCATCAAATAAATGACATGTTGGAAGGCAAGCCACAGGCCCTGAAAGACTTGTTACTTGCAAATGAGGACTTGTTTGCAAAACAACTCCCGGGGTTACCCCCGGAGCGGGAAGTGTTTCACACAATAAATTTGGAACAAGGACATCGGCCCACCAATAGGCCCGCGTACCGTCTTGCTCCAAGTGAGCTTGCGGAATGCGAAAAAACGGTTGATGAGTTGTTAAAATTGGGATTGATCAGGCCAAGTTGCTCACCATTTGCATCACCTGTTTTGTTTGTTAGAAAGAAGGATGGAAGTTTGCGTATGGTAATAGACTACCGTCCCCTGAATAAAATTACCATCTCGGATAGGTACCCTCTCCCCAGAATTGACGATCTGTTGGATAGGCTTAAGGGAGCCAAGGTGTTTTCGAGCTTGGACTTGTTGTCTGGGTACCATCAAGTGCGACTTCGCAAGGAGGACGTGCCTAAAACTGCCTTCAGGACCCCTTTTGGCTTGTACGAATTTCTTGTACTTCCCTTTGGTTTGACCAACGCGCCCGCGACATTTCAACGGCTTATGAATGAGGTTTTTCACGACTTATTAAGGGAAGGCTTTGTGGTTGTATACTTGGATGATGTGCTCATTTATAGCAAAACGGAAGAGGAGCACCTTCTGCAGTTGGACAGAGTTTTCACCCGTCTACGCGAACACCAACTCCTGGCAAAACTTGTCAAATGCTCTTTCTTTGAGAAACAATTGAAATACTTGGGACACATCATTGGGGAAAATGGGTTGGAAGTGGATATGGATAAAGTCAAGGTGGTGCAGGAGTGGCCTACGCCCACAAACGTAACGGAAGTTAGGAGGTTTCTTGGGTTGTCTAATTACTTTCGAAAGTTTATTCAGAACTACAGTATCCTGGCAACCCCATTGACAGCTCTCTCTAGGGCAAAAGCACCTTGGAAGTGGGGACAGGAACAACAGGAAGCATTTGACAACATAAAGGAAGCTTTGGTAAGTGCCCCTATCTTAACACTCCCGGACGTACGTCGGCCATTTAAGGTAGTGTGCGATGCATGCGATTACGGCGTGGGAGCTGTGCTATTTCAAGATGGGAAGGTTTGTGCGTATTTCAGTAAAAAGTTGGGAGCAAGCGAGAGGAACTACAGTGCCACGGAACGGGAGTTATTGGCTGTAGTGTATGCTCTCACGGAATGGAGATGTTATTTGTTAGGTAAGCCAGTAACGGTGGTGACGGATCACAAGTGCAACACCTTCTTGGGTCAACAGGTGGGGCTTAGTCCTCGGAGGGCTCGGTGGGCCGAGCGCCTGCAGGAGTTTGAGATTGAATGGGTATGGGAACCGGGCAAGACCAACATTGCGGATCCGCTCTCCAGGTGTCACTTCACTCAACACCCTGGACCTGGGGGGAGGGACAATGGGGCTGCTGTGGCCGGGGCTGCCCTCCGGCGCAAGCGTCGGCGCACCAGTCCGGACTCCCTCACCCCCTCCAGCCGGGATGTCGAGGGTACCCTCACAGCTCGGGTCCGCAAGGTCCCCAAGGTCACGCTCCCGGGGCCCGCTCACGAGACCCCAAGCTCCCTCGGCACGATGGAGCAAATCGGGTTGGCCAGCCCGAGTGAGCTTACCCGCGAGACCGATGGGTACGAATCCCTACTTGGCAAACTTGAGAAGGCTTACACATACGATCCGTGGTTGGCAGCGCGTGCGAATAGAAGGAAGGTTAGTCTAAAGGGAGGCTTTTGGGAGAGGAATGGACGGAAATATGTTCCTGCATTGTTTGAGGAAAAGGAAAGATGGGGAACTTGTCGTGGAGAACCTACGACGTGGAATTTTGGAAGCTTTACATGATCCACCTCATGTTGGTCACCCTGGAGTAACTCGCATGTACGAGCTTGTAACAAGGGAATGGTATTGGCCGGGAATGTATGAGGATGTCAAAGCCTATGTTGCTCATTGTGACTCTTGTCAACGAGTCAAGGCTCGGAATACTTTGCCTGCTGGTCTTCTTCACCCCTTACAAATACCAGCAAGGAAGTGGCAAAGTGTGTCTATGGACTTTATTACTAACCTCCCAAAGACCCCAAGTGGACATGATGCGATTTGGGTTGTTGTGGATAGGCTTAGCAAGTGTGCTCATTTTGCTGCTACAACCATGAATGCTGATGCTTATACTCTAGCACAATTGTTAAGGACATGGGTGTGGATGTATCGTGGATCCCGGGTGTGGTGGCATTGTGGATCACAAGCCACTCACTGGCGAACGCGGCCGCACTCTGGACGATCCGAACGAGCCAAATGAGGATAGCTGGAAATAACTTGCACAGGTCACGCGTTGTTGCCACAAGAAAGTGGAAGAGTACAGAGAGAGTCACGGGCTCCCGCCATTGCCTCCCAAGGGCACGACTCCTAGGGTCCACCCTTAGGGTCCCGTCGACCGGTTGGCCCTCCTTGGAGGGGTCTCTCTGTATGGCCATATGGACTTTGGATAGGCTAGGGTAAGGCTGCCTTACCCGGTAGGGTTGACCATGGGTCCCTTACCTGGATAGATTTTTGTGCACATTAGGTGTATGGCCTTTTCACTTCACTACCACACCTGATCAATATGGTGCAATACTGGCGTAATACTGGACTATATGTGGAAATTGGACTCCCCTTGGACTCTGGACTTTTGGACATCTGGACTTTTAGCTCTGCCCTTGTGTCTCATTTTGGCTGTTCATCATGTGGACTTTCGTTTTTCTCTCAGTGTTTTGTCTTTTGTTCTGTTAGTCATGCCTGATCCTTGTTCTTATTGCATTATGGTGGGGACCCCGATACGCAGCATTCGGCTGGGGTCTGGCAACACGGGAGGCGGGTTGCCCGTAGGTCTAAGTCTGAGTCTCCGCATGTTGGAAGGTCTTGTTCCTTTGTTTGTCTTGTCTGTTTGTTGTTGCGCTCTGCCTTCTGCGCGGGGACGCACAGGAATAAGGGGGGGAGTATGTAGTGAGATGCCGCGTCAGCGCGACGCGTCTCACGTAGGATGTGCGCGTAGTTCATGTTTCTTCGTGCCCTTTGGGATACGAGTAGATCTCGTTGTCCTTGTGTGTAGGAAAATGACTGTAATATCCTAGTGGGTCTCCTCTCGTCATCCATATCGTTATGCTCGCGAGAGCATCTCGTAGAGGGACGACGTAGCCGGATCCGCGCATAGGTGGACTAGGAACTCGGGTGGTTATCATTGTCTTTGGGTTTTCTGTTACAAGGGAGGCATCTAGAAATATCTTTATTGGTCATAATATATTGTTCTTTGGAGACTCGGACGACCTGCGTGAGGAGGGCTGCGAACTTGTAACGGATTGGAACTTCGATTTCTACCTTCGGTGTCACCCTTGCCTGATACCCTTGCTTAGCTTGTTATAAATCTTAGTTCACGTCTCACTTCGTTAAAAACTGTTACTGGACAGGGAGACTTATTTGCAGTCACTGGCAGACAGTTGTGGATATAGTACAGGCCATTGTCTGAGTGAACAGACATTTTCCACCCATTTGGACCAGACACAGCTGTAAATGCTCCCACTCTGTCTGTGACGAAGCATGCTCCATCACGAAGCGCAGCAGATACTGACAGGATATTAGTTGTGGCAGAGGGAACACACTGAACATGGTGAAGCCACAGTGGAATGTGCTGAGGGGAAATGAGACACACTGATCCAGTTGCAATAATTCCTCCTGTGGCATCTGATGTGGCTAGATGGAGAGGGATAGGGTTGGCATGTATGGTAGGGGCATGCAGCAGGTCCAGACTGTTAACTAAATGGACTGAGGCTCCACTATCCACTAGCCAGGACTGTTTGGACTGTTTGTTGTGAGCAGCATCCAGCACATTATAGGACACCACGTATGGCATACCTTCAGAGGGAGGTGAGGGAGGACCAGGAGGTGGGTGCAGCAGTGGGAAAGCTCCAGCTCCAGGGAAAGCATGCTGTACCGAGGGAGGAGGCCGAGGAACTCCAGGGAATTGTCCAGGAGGCCACATGCCAGCCAGCTACTGTACTGCTGCCACCACGTTCCTCTGGGTCTCTGCATCTCTCTGTCTCTTGCGGCAGTCTCTCCAGAAGTGCCCCTTTTTGTGGCAATAGTTGCACGTCCCCCGTACCTCTTGTTTTACTTCTGAGTCAGCTGGCGGCTTAGGCTGTGGCACTGCACTGGCAGCTGGAACTGGAACTGCAGCAGGTGCAGGTGGTTGGGCCAGCATGACCACAGCAGGCTGGTCTCCATCATCGTTGTAACCAGAGGCTTCAGCTGTAGTGGTGATGAGGTCTGCCAGCTGATCCAGTGGGTGGGCAACTGCAGTGGGAAGCAGTCCAGGAGGATTGGCCGCAGCTGGCAATCCCTGCACTATCTGAGTGGCCACATGACCATCCAGAAGGTCATGTCCATTGCGCTTCAGGCAGCCCTTGAGATTGATCATTCTGGAGACATATTGGGATATTGTTTCACCGCGCTTCATGCCTTTGGCCATCTCCTTAAGCCAGTCTGCATTGGCTTGAGTGTTATACCCCCCCCCCCCCACAAACTTTCTGCAGATGAAAATATATGCATCATATGCTGATGGCTTGGCTGACAATTCCCCCAACCATTCTTCCGGAACTGATTCATAGATTAACAGCATAGCTGCAGCATTGTTGATGGTCCCAGGCATAGCTGATTGAATGGCAGGCAGGGAGCCTTTAGCACTATTTGCAGCAGTGAATGCATGATCCCACACCACGAAGTTCTGACCCTGTCTCAGTAGCTTGATGTGTACCTTTACTTGGGTGGCTATGACCTTGGGAAGGATATCTCCCTCACCCCTTGACGTGCTGGGCGTGCACGGACTTCGCGTGGGAGATGAAGTAGACTCTTCCTCTGCTGACTGCGGTTCTTCACTGGTGCTGGCGCCCTTCTTAGCCATGCTGCTGAACTCTGGTTATCCGTCGTGTGGTTCGGAGATCTTTGAGTCTCCGTCTTCGTCCTCGCTTTCTGGTTCTGTGCACCACTCCTCAGGGCTGTACCCCTTTATGCTTCCCAATAAGGAGATAAGGAAGTCTTCGTCAAACGAAGCAAGGGCCGTCTCCACTGCGGTGTAGGCCGCCTTTTCTGCCCAGAATTCCTCCTTGTTTGGGTCTCCAATCTGCTGCAGGTGCCTTTCGAATAGTGCCCGCGTGACGAAGCCTGGGTCACCGTTGATAAAAGAACACTCCCAGGCTGTAACTTTGTAGGCAGGGTAGACTGGGAATCTTTGTTTGAACCACTGTGGCGGGTCAAGTCTGCCCTGTCCGTATGCGCGGCTGACAAAATCCTTTACAATAAATGCTCGTTCTTCAGGTGTTCTCGGTCCAGTCTCTCCACCTGCTCTCCTCAAACTGTCATGAGTAGGTGGTGGTGGAGGTGGTTGTTGTCTCAAATGTCTCGTAGAGCCTGTCGCCATACGGCCGCTCTGTCTTGTTCGTCCCATCGTAGCTCCTTGTGCTCGGATTGCACATCTCAAGAGCTTAGCATAGAGTTGGTGGGCCCATAACCTGTACAATTCTGAGCTCGGCGTTTCCTGTATGACCCGGCACGAGGGTGTTTAGTCCGGCGACACTCTTGTTGTATGTCGGTTAACAAGCAGTGGCGACTGTGAGTGAGATGACTTGACTGGCAACAGTTGAACGACCAACACCCGAAGTGCTTTTGATGTCCCAATCAAGTCTTACAATGCTTATTGCTCTCTCTCTCATCACTCAGTAATTCAAACTACTCTATCTACGAAGTTACTGATAGTCTGCATTACCGATGTCCGATGAGCTAAAACATTAGCACCTTTCTAATACACATTATCTAGACCCTTTCCTGATCCATTTTTCTTGTGCACGTAAAGTCATGACAACAGTTTACCTGTATGACCCGGCACGAGGGTGTTTAGTCCGGCGACACTCTTGTTGTATGTCGGTTAACAAGCAGTGGCGACTGTGAGTGAGATGACTTGACTGGCAACAGTTGAACGACAAACACCCGAAATGCTTTTGATGTCCCAATCAAGTGCCTCATCCCTTCGAGCCAGGAGCATATAGCCTTTCAAGCAAACCGTGTCTGATTACCTCATCCTCCCTCATCAGCGCAAAATTGGTCTAGATTGGTTCTGGCAGAACTCCTAGGTTCTGCCACCTATTCCTCATTCCAATGAATGTTCTCACTGGTAATTGGAGCTGATCTGGCCACCATTACTCTTCTGAGGGAAAGGCACCAAAATGTTCTTTCACTATTATAACAGATTGCTATTGTGAAGGGAGACTGGATCCCACTGGTTAGAGACTGAGCTCAATCGATTGACTTGGAAAATTGGCCTAGAATTGAACAATAATCCAAAAGTGGACGTTAACACGTATATTAGATTGGTCAGCGAAGTCTGGTTTATGGCTTGTGATCGGGCAAGCAGGTCAGACATTCAATGGAGTATTCTCCAAGCAAGCTTGCTCATCAAGCAAGCTTGCTAAGTGTCTCACCTGCGCATATTTATGTTAGGCATGCGGTCGTAACTGCGTTGAGAACTTTCCGCATGCCCATTAACCGGTAAGCCCCGACTAGTGAGAAGCGTGTATCACTTAGTCTTAAATCATTTGTTGGAACCCGAAGCATTGATACGTAGTACTGGTACAGGTGATTGTGATTATGTCATTCGACATCCATTATCCGTGAATGGTAACAACATCGGCTTTGGGTTGCAGGTAAGGGTAGTCAAGTGGTGCACGTTTAGTTCATATCTTAATTTGCACATCGATGCATTTCCTTTGTAACAGACATTCAATGGAGTATTCTCCAAGCAAGCTTGCTCATCAAGCAAGCTTGCTAAGTGTCTCACCTGTGCATACTTATGTGAGGCATGCGGTCGTAACTGCGTTGAGAACTTTCCGCATGCCCATTAACCGATGTGCTCATATACCTACAGGGAGGGAGGGAGGGAGGGAGGGAGCTTAATTGCGCCTGCCAGCCTTTTCCGTACTGGATTGCGCCTGCCATCTGCCGGGATTTGGGGGCAGGTTCCGCCGCTCCGCCGAGGGGTCGGGCCATATATTTATACATCAGTACCCTGTGCAGCATCCTCAGTGAGGATTCCTCACTCTGGCTTCCGCTTTGTAGATACCTTTCTACCACAAGTACATCGGAATTCGTCCCACTTCTGTCGGACGGGAAACGGCCATTACGCACTGTCGACCGGCGCTGTACCGATCAATTGCGATATAATTGGCTTCGGTCGATCACCCATGGTTGGGGTGAGTCCTGATGCCGCTGAAGCCTCACGGAGGAGGTGCAGAGACCAAATGTGAGACGTTGAGAAGTCCAACAAGATATGAATGATGCCAGTGAGGAAGGGGATGACTTGCCAGAGCTTCAAGCAAGTGGCGGTGCTCGACAAGGTTCACCCGAGGAAGCTCCAATTGGCGAGGGAGAAGGTGGGGGCGATCAACCCTCGACCTCA
>MVGU01001166.1:172500-188314 GCA_002005505.1 Botryococcus braunii | reverse complement strand
ACAACACACACACACACACACACACACACACACACACACACACACACACACACACACACACACACACACACACACACAGGCACCATAGTGGATACGCCCCGATGTAAAGGCGTGGAGGCTCCAGATTAAACCTAGATAACGATAGTGCACCCCTCCAGCCCTTGGTTCCAAAAGGCACGCCCAAAGGGCTTTAAATACTTAACAGCTATGTATAGCGGTAAGCGGAAAACTGAACATCCCCTAACCAAGGGTTAATAAAGAGAAGACGGAACAAACGGAAGCAACCCCCCCCCCCGGGGGGGTGGCCTAGGGAATTAAGGACAAAGAAAAAATCCAAACAAAGGTGCATAGTAAGTGAAAAAACAAGGTAAAAAAATAACAGATCACTAAAGCATAAAAACAAGTTTTAAGAAAAAGAGAAGAATATATGTTTTATTCTCACAAATTCGATATATGGAATCCATACGAGCATTGAAGGATGACAATCTTTACACTACGTCCAGCGTTTAGAAATGTAACCATCGAAAGACTTCATAACGTGCATTGCTACTTGTAAAAGTATGCATGCGTATCCTGTAAGCAAGCAGACAGGTCGTGAGTTCGTGCCTCTCCAGCTACAGTCCAAGACGACTGTCTGCTCTTTAGACACATGCAACTGAGTGAACAAGACTGGCATCCTTATGTGCCCATATCTTTCCAAACCAGTTGCTCGACTGTGCGGTGATTGCAGCTTTAATAGTCCTTTCACATAACGCGTAATCTAGATCAGATTGTACCTTATGTTCGAAAGCGTTCACAATCTAACGTGTCTCAAGTACCTTATGTTCTCAATGGACCCATATCCTAATAGTGCACACCTGAAGATCACCAAAGCACAAGGCATTCAATAATATGTTCAGAACTCAACACTTCCCCTTGCCTGCATGCTTCATGTGTATCTTCTCAAACCTAGTGAATCACGATGACCAACAAACACGGGCTTAGCAAGTGGCTTGGTCATAATGTCAGCCACATTGCGAGCAGATTCCACATAGAGGATATCTACTGCCCAATGCCATAGCTTCCCTAGCATAGTGGAAGCTTATGCAATATGCTTTGTGAATTTGGAATAAAGGGGGTTCCGTAAATTGGAAATGCATCCTTGGTTGTCACAGAAAATCTTGACCCTCCAAGGTGCAGCCCCTATCTCTTCCAAGAAGCCCCTAAGCCAGTTGGCTTCCTTCCAATATGGCCGGCTGCCATAAACTCGGCTTGCACAGTTGAGGTAGCAACTGAGCTCTGCTTCTTGCTTCCCCACACCACGGCACTACCATAGACTGACAGAACATAGCCAGTGGTGGAATACCTGTGGTCCAGGTCCCCAGCATAGTCGGCATCAACATAGCCTTCTAGCTCAGGCCCCTTTCCACCCAGAGTAAGAGCTAATTCTCTGGTATCTCTCAAATACTTCAGCACTCTAATGGCCTCATTCCAGTGTGAAGTAGTGGGTGTCATTCTATACCTTGACAACACTCCAACAGCCTGTGAAATGTCAGGCCGTGTTGTATTGGCAATGTATAACAACGATCCAACCAACTCACAATATCGATGACCAGGTGGCAGAGGGGTACCTGCCCCATGTGACGTACCATCAGAGGACTCGGGTCTACTACTAACCACGAAGTCCTTGGACATGGGGGTATCAACCACACGCCCATCATCAGCAACGCCAAACTTCTCCACAAGAGCGTCGATCTTGGGAGTGCAACTCATTGAAATAGTGCCCTGAACTCTATTGCGTAGGACCTGACACCCCAGGAAATCATGCACCTCTCCTAGATCATGAATGGTAAAGTCCTTCTTCAGAAGTTCCTTTCCCCACTCAATCTCTGAAATCACTCGAGCAACAATGAGGAGGTCGTCCACATAGACCAGAATGAATGAAAGGTTGCCATCAGGGGCCCTCCTGATGTACACCCCTGCATCACTCTTGCAGACACTATACCCCATGACACTAGCTTGTCATTCAGGGTCTTGTGCCAGGCCCTAGGGGCTTGCTTAAGGCCATATAATGCCTTCCTCAGTTTACACACTACTCTGTGTTGCCATTCTCAAAGCCTGGAGGCTGAGTTACAAATACTTCCTCCTCCAATTCCCCATTAAGAAAGGCAGTCTTGATATCCACTTGGTGGATCTCAAGATTCTGTGTGGCAGCTACTGCCAGTACAGCCCTCCTTGCCCCATACTGCTGGTGGGTGCAAATACCTCCCCAACATCTATCCAGGGATCTGCTACACCCTGGGCAACCAATCTCGCTTTAAAGCGAGTAACATTCCCATGTGCATCATTCTTAGTGGAGAAGATCCAATGGACAGGAATACTTTCTGTCCATGTGGCCTGTCCACATATTCTAGAACCTCATGGGTATCAAGGGAATCCATCTCTTCCCTCATTGCTTGTTGCCAAAAATCCCACTGAGGGGAGCATTGGGCTTCCCTCAGGTTAGATGGCACATGAACCTTTCCCAGCTTGACATAAGGTACATTCTGTACCTTATGCTGAGACTCTGCAGTACTGTCAGCACTCCTGGGACTGTGTCTTTTATATCCCTCTGATCCTGGTTCCCAAATAAGGTACATTTTGTACCTTATGCTGAGACCCGGCAGTACAGCCAGAACTGCCAGATCCCTTTCCAACTCTCTCTCTCTCTTGGACTGCCAGACTCATGCGCTCCACCATTACAATCTCTCACCTTTCTCAATGCAGATGGAAGCAGCAGCTCTCTCTCTCTCTCTGGACTCACACCTGGTACACTACTCTGACTTTCCTGAGCTGCGCCTATTGTGTCAGATGCACCCCACAAGCATGATTGGCTCCCAGCTCAATTGGCTGCATGCTTCCCCTGCTGTGGCACTTCTGCCCACTACTCTCCTCGCTAACATCTTCTCCAAGCATGCCTCCCCTGTCTCAACCTGCCTCTGCAAATCAGGGAGACCGACCAAGGGTGGCTCACTCACAAGTACCTGGCCTGTGCCAGAGTCATGCATGGGGACCCCTACTGTGTCCCTCCTAGCCTGGCGCTGTTCGTAGCGCTGATCCCTTGTGAGGGTGGTTCCTGGGGGAAGTTATGTTGAGACTTCCCCTGGACCCTGACCCCCTCCTGCATCTTCCGCAGTTTGTCCAATTGCGATTGCGCTTCAGCACCCCCCGAGCTAAATTTTGAAGATGTCCCAGCACTGACCATGACTGCTGTGAGGTTCCTGAGGTGGCAGGAGAGCCATCCTGGCTGCTGGGGGCTCCAGCCACAGGTCCGACTGAGCTTTCAACCTGCTGTGGTCCTCTGGAGAGCTGGCAGTGGTAGCAGGATATCCAGTGGGCTTGCGCTCCACCACTGGGTCATCCTCTGCTTCCCAAAAATTCACGGGAATGGCTGTTGGTGAGCCAGGGACATTGGAATTGCCTCCCCTGCCATGCGAGGATGCTCCTGAGAGCCATTGAGGGGATCCAGGTTGCACCTTAGACATACCCACTCCTCACCACCTCTCAAATGCTCAAGAATGTAACATCCCTGCTCTCTTTCCATACACCATTGCCTACGTACACTCGATAGGCCTTAGACTGTGGGCAATACCCAGTGAACATGCCTGGAATGGTCTTTGGTCCAAATACAGACCGCTGACCTGGGGGAATGTGAACATGTGCTACACAGCCCCAAGTGCGCAAGGAAGCAACATCAGGCTTTACCCCATAGAACATCTCAGTAGGGGTCAGAGGCCTGCCTGTGGTGGGGCCCACGTTGTAAAGCAGGGTGGCAGATTCCAGTGCCTCCTTCCACAAGGAAGGGTCTGCTGCAGCGTGCACCAACAGGGTCCTTGTGCGCTCCTTCAGAGTTCGATTCATGCGCTCAGCAAGTCCATTTTGCTGAGGCGTGGATGGAGCTGAGGTCTCCATTTTAGTGCCCTGCTGAGCACAAAAGTCTTTGAATGCTGATTCAGAAATTCTGTCCCTCTATCAGATCTCACACACTTCACCACTTTCTCATGAAATGTCTGCCAGTACTTCAAAAGCTCAATGAGTGCCTTAGGAATGGCTTCTTTTGACTTCACTGCCAAGGAGGCTACCAAATGAGATTTTTCGTCTGCCACAGTGACCCAAAAGCGCTCTCCAGTGATGGCAGCTGGTGAGATAGGCCCCACAGTATCCACATGCACTCGATCTAACACACTCTCTGCAGGTCTAGATGAAGCTGGAAAGGGGGGGCGAGAATGCTTCCCTTGTATGCATGACTCACACTGAGGGGGACAAACTGAGCATGGAGCAAGGGACACATGGATCCCAATTACCAGATCTTCGTTGTCCAACCTTGTCATGTTTTTAACCCCAGGATGGCCCAACCTTGCATGCCACAGTAGTCTCTCTATACACACGTGCCCTTTCCTAGCATGGTACGTGGCAGCATGAGAACTGGACTGTGGCTGCGCAGCATGCTGGCTCTTTGCAGGGCACACCCATTCTAAAAAGAACAGCCCTCGCTCTCTGGCTATCTGACCAGACCAGCCTGCTGGGCCTTTCATGGTCGTGTACCCACCTGCACTATCAGTGAGGAATGATGCTCCATCCTGAATGGCTCCTGTGACAGAAATCAGATTAGTGTGTGCAGTGGGCACACACTGCACATTATGTAACCAGAACACCTCTTGTCTGGCATTGACCAGACACACAGACCCAGTTGCAACTATCCCTCCTTTGGCGTCAGAAGTGGCCAAGTGAAGAGGGAGGGGTTGGGCATGCATCACTGGGTTGTGCAATAACGACAGATCATTTACAAGGTGCACCGATGCACCACTATCTATCAACCACGAGGTACTGCAAGCCCCATGAGACGTAGGGGTGAGGACATTCAACGAAACGAACATAGGCTCACCAGCACCTGGAGGGGTGGTGGTGGGAGATGCCAGCCTGGGAAGAAATGCTGGCATGGGAAGATAGTAGACACAGATCCAGCAGCATGTGAGGTTGACACGGGAGGGCCTCCTCTGGATTGGCCAGCATCCCACCAGCTGGCTTGTTGCTGAGGAGCTCCAGGGCCCCACCATGCAGCCGGGCCAACACTTGCAGCCTGCATTGTGCCTTGCAGGGCTTGCAGCCTCTTCAGGTCCAGGCACTCGCCCCAGAAATGTCCCTTCCTCTTACAGAAGTGACACGCCAGTTCCTCCTTTGGCCTCCTGCCACGTCCAGACCCTCTCCCCCTGCCTCCAGCGTTGTGTGCAGAGGGCCATATGAGGCCTGGCCATCAGCAGGTGCTCCAGCTCCCACTCCTGGTGCAGCTCCAGCGCCCGGTGCAGCTCCAGCGCCTTGAGGAGGCCCATGGATTCCACCCTGAGCTGGCACGACTGCTGCTGCTGCTGCCACAACTGCTGCAGCTGATGCTGTGACGTGCACTGCCTCTGCCAGTGGGATATCCTGGTATTCCAGGTTCTCAATGGCAGTGAGAATTGTCTCCAGCATGTTGTAGGGGTCTGATTTGGCCGAGGTAATCGCCCAAGCGTCGTTCTGCAAGACTGCTGGTAGTCCCTTATACATATACTTGCAGATCTGGCGGTCACCCAGCTGATGTTTGTTGGCTTCCAGGGAGGCCGCAATACTGATGACTCTGTGGCACCATTCTTGCACTGTCTCCCCTTCACCATGCCTTGGTTGAGCACCTTGATCCACTTCTCGTTTATTTCCCTGTCCTTCCCTCCAGTGCAGCGGTCTGCCATCCACTGAATGAAGTCGAAAGCGCTCCCCCGCTGTTTGACCTCGTCCTGCCACATGGGTGGAATAGACTGCAAAATGAAGTGCTTTACTGCTGCGTTCTCTGCAGTCTTAGGCATGGGTGTCTCCAACGCTCCCATTGCTCCCTTTTGCATGGCACAGGACTCCAGCTCTTCACGCCAGGCCCTGAAATTAGTGCGGTCGGCCTTCAGCTGCGTAGACATCTTGGGATTGGAGGAGTTCATTGTGTACGCATACGAGCTGGCTGCAGTGCCTCCAGTGGTCTGTCCTGACTGTCCAGCTCCTGAGGAGGCTGTGCTGTTTCCTGCTGGTGTTGCCATCGTCCCTGTACTGCTGGGATTATTTCCAGAAACCTTGCTTTGAGACCGAGTTTGAGGTCTAGTCATACACTTGACTTCCTCTGACAGCGTTCAGCCTGACACAGCTGATCAAGCATAAACTTCCGGCGTACACCACAGCACTTTCGAGTATTCCACCCTTTCGATGTCTAGCACGTAAACTTGTGTAACTTAATATGCAAAATGTTCTTCAGCAATTCCATCACCTGACCACCCGGACCTACTGATGGTCTCACGATAGCGACGACAGATGACAAACTCAGGTGCGAACTTCACGATAGAAACCTCCCAAGAGATTGAAGACTCTGTAGGCAGGCCTTCTGAGTGAGTACTCAGTTGTTCCTTTGTTTCCTCTTCTTGCCGTCAGGTGAGTCTGTGAAGACCCCGGTACAGATGCATCCGATGATGACCCGCACTCCTGTCTGCCCTTGGCTCAGCTGGAAGGGCGTGGGCCCATAACCTGTAAAAGGTTATGGGCAGTGGCGTATCCTGTAAGCAAGCAGACAGGTCGTGAGTTCGTGCCTCTCCAGCTACAGTCCCAGACGACTGTCTGCTCTTTAGACACATGCAACTGAGTGAACAAGACTGGCATCCTTATGTGCCCAGTATCTTTCCAAACCAGTTCCGTTACACGTTGATCTGTCAATGAGCATCTATACACGGATAAGCTCCTGACGGCCGAAAGCAAGTACCTTCCTATACTCAATCAAGACTCCGTCCCTTAGCTGTTTTGGAGACTTGATTGTACACTAAGATGGTTCACTTACAAACAAGCAATCAAACATGAACACATTACCAATACACACTCTGCGTCACCGCACCTGTAAGCAAGCAGACAGGTCGTGAGTTCGTGCCTCTCCAGCTACAGTCCCAGACGACTGTCTGCTCTTTAGACACATGCAACTGAGTGAACAAGACTGGCATCCTTATGTGCCCAGTATCTTTCCAAACCAGTTGCTCGACAGTGCGGTGATTGCAGCTTTAATAGTCCTTTCACAATAACGCGTAATCTAGATCAGATTGTACCTTATGTTCGAAAGCGTTCACAATCTAACGTGTCTCAAGGTACCTTATGTTCTCAATGGACCCATATCCTAATAGTGCACACCTGAAGATTACCTAAAGCACAAGGCATTCAATAATACTGTTCAGAACTCAACATTCTGCCTTCTGTCATGATGTTTCCAAAAGTCGTCTGCAAGCCCTGGGTAAGACCTCGGCGTGGTGGCTTATATCCTGTCCCCTTCCCCACCCATTGCTTCCGTGTTTATGGTTTCGGTAGGTGTGTGTGATTAGGGGCTCTTCCCAACCCCCCCCCCCCCCCCCCTCTCTCTCTCTTTGTGTTGTGCCGGGGGATCGAACCCTCGACCGACTCGACCCAGAGTCGCGGCTCTAACCGATCGGCTAAAAGTACCAAGGTAATTGTACGAGTAATCGCCCGCTTATGTATCCGAGCCGGATCGGGATGCCCAGGCCCGATCCGCTCCTCTCCGCACTACATCTCCCCCCACCTAAGAACCGAGCGTCCTCGCTCGTATTCCACTCTAGGTAAGGAGGCAGCGGCCCGATTGGCCGCCCGGGAAGGAGATATACCGCGCTTACATCCCGCGATTATCGCCACCGATCACCGAATCCCCCACTTTGCACTGTGCCTGATCACATGGCCACTCCCGTGGGGCCTCAAACACGTGCACCAAGCACCTGCGATCGATATGGGCCCATCTCAGACTCGCGCTCATACCAGAGGCGATTTACCATGAAAAATGGCCCATCAACCAGATCGCCGATACCAGATGTTGTGCCGGGGGATCGAACCCTCGACCAACTCGACCCAGAGTCGCGGTTCTAACCGATCGGCTAAAAGTACCAAGGTAATTGTACGAGTAATCGCCCGCTTATGTATCCGAGCCGGATCGGGATGCCCAGGCCCGATCCGCTCCTCTCCGCACTACACTTTGTCTCTCTCTCTCTCTCTCTCTCTCTCTCTCTCTCTCTCTCTCTCTCTCTCTCTCTCTCTCTCTCTCTCTCTCTCTCTCTCTCTCTCTCTCTCTCTCTCTCTCTCTCTCTCTCTCTCTCTCGCTCGCCCCCTCTATCTCTCCCCCCTTTTCCCTCTCTCCCTCTCTCTCCCCCCTTCTCCCTCCCCCCCTCTCTCCCCCCCCTCTCTCTCTCTCTCTCTCTCTCTCTCTCCCTCTCTCTCTCTCTCTCTCTCTCTCTCTCTCTCTCTCTCTCTCTCTCTCTCTCTCTCTCTCTCTCTCTCTCTCTCTCTCTCTCCCCCCCCCCCCCTTCCCCCTGTGTGTGTGTGTGTGTGTGTGTGTGTGTGTGTGCACATGCGCGATATGTGTCTGTGTATGTGTGTATGTGTGTGTGTGTGTGTGTGTGTGTGTGTGCATGTCTGTCGCACACCCACCCATATGTGTGTGTGATTGCACGGACACACACACACACACACACACACACACACACACACACACGCACACACACACACACACACACACACACACACACACACACACATTCAGGAGGAACAGTTTGTGTGGGCTGGGGTGCAGGTGCCACGTGGTTATACCAACCACGTGGTTCTATGCACGGTCTGTAATTGCCAAGTGTGTGATGGAAGCTCTGTTACTGGGCACGGCTGGTCGACCCGCATCACGGGCATTCAGCACCGCAGTATGGTCCTTGCTTCGGAATAAGGTTTGCCTCGGGATCATCTGGTTGTGCAGTACACTTATGCAGTATACTTTGCAAGCTGTACCTACTTACGCACTAGTTAATTGCACGCCTGCATTTGTCATGGGTCAAAATAGGTTTTTTGAGCCTCAGCAAGGTCGCTAGCCTTTTCAACTACTTGAGAATTGAGAGTTTAGTGTCGGAGGAGACATTTGTCACAAGTGAGTGGCTGAGGGTTATGAGAGCGCGCAAGATGCCACATTGTAGCCACATGCCCAGGGAATCATGGGGTTAAAATAGGTCTCGACTTGATACGAGACTGAGACTGATTTGTATGAGACTCTCAAGTAAGCAGCTTTGGAAGACCCTGGCTTCAGAAGCCAGCTGTAGCTGTGAAATGTCTTGATTTGAAAGGGCTGTGGAATATGTGTTTCCTTGGTGGTTGGGAGTGACGGGAGTTATCTAGGCCCAAGCACGTCTTTTCAAAGTTTGGCAGATCGAGACAAGAACAATTCAACGGTAGTCCTTCCCAGTTCAGCATGCGTTGTCTGCACATATTTGCACGTTTCTAGGTTTGACCCTGGAAACCTGGAATGGACTCAGCGTTTTAGTTAGTCCCACTTATCAGTACTGGTCAGAATAGTGAGGCAACCTTATTGTGCCGCATGATCATTAGCTCCTCTTGTCGTCTGTATTATTGCTACCTGGAGACATCAAGACGGTGTTTCTCGTGCAAAGTTTCTCGAGATCTGGCATCGAAGGCCTTGACATTCAGATGTCGAGCAAGGTTTGGCAGATGAGATCAGAGCAAGGTTTGGCAATCCAATCATGATATCCCGGTTGTGCTCCCTACAACCCATTCTTTTTTTTTTTTTTTTTTTTTTTTTTTTTTTTGGGTGGGGGGGGGGGTGTTGTCTGACCGGGGCGTTTGCAAAGTTGCATTGACGTAACAGTTTAAACCGTCTTTTCAACTTTTGCACAATGCCACCTGTCGTCAACCACGGATGGATATGACAGGGACTTACTGGTCCAATACGGATACGACGAAGGTGGGGGCCTTGTTAGACATCAGCTGACTTCTGCTGTGTGGTGCAGTGTACTAAACAGTTCTGTGTGTACTTTGCCGGACTAATCACCCTGGACTGCCACCAGTTAACTTCTTATTCGCAGGATTGGCTTTACAGAGCTGCAGATGATGCGGTTTATACCTCACGCAGAACAGAACAGAACTGTGCAACCTCTTTATAAATGGTACTGCGCAGCTGCGTGCACAACCTCTATATACTGCCACAGATACCTTTGAAAACACACGAAGTTGCCATCTTCTGTTTTTATTCCACATCCCTGGCCTCCAAAGTCGGCCATAGATGACGCAGGCGAAAGAAGATCTGAAACTCTATATGTAAAAGTTGCCACCATATAATCTATAATCTTCGCAGAACAACTCAAAAAGAGAGCCGGAGATGACGCCGATGACAGAGATCTCTAGTCCAATAACTACAACTAAATCTGAAATCACGTGAGCAGTAAATGCACCGTCAAATGATCTCTACAAGCCTCGCAGACACATGTTACACTTGCCACTCCAAATTCGTGGTACTGCTCGCAACTCTTCTAACTCAGTAGGCCAGGCCTGATGACGCTAGTGTTGAAACAGCACTACCTCTCAGATTGTGAATTGCCACTTTATGCTTCGCAGACACCTCGTACCTGGCACAGATGACATAGCTGGTATTTTATTAGACAGCACAATTTCCCTTGGCCAGTGAAGATTGGAAGGGGTCAGGCTTTCGTTCCAAAAACCCTGACAGTCGAAACTCAGGTATTACTAGTGGGAGCGCCTCCACACAGCCATTGCACTCTGCACAAATTGCTGGAATCCTTTCCGTTTAATGTGGAACCTCATACACAAAAAACCCATGCACGACTCCTGCAGGACAAACATAAAGACAGTCTCCAGTGTATGCTGGCATACCCTGCTCTTGCCGGAATCCCATTTCGAAATGGACCATATCTCCCAAGAAAGCAAGAGCTAACTAAGAGGGTGACCCAACAAGTGTAACATCGCTCCTACTCTTTGGCGAGGCGTCGCATGAAGCCCACCAGAGACCCGATGTAGTGTTCATGCATGCCTGTACATCCAGACAACTCATGAGTCGCACTTGTTCACTCCCTTCTGTGCTGCTGCCCTATCATCACGGCGGAGCGCCATCCACGCAACAGACCTTCATGCGTCACTTTTTCCAGAATTCGTTCCCAGGTCAAAATATGCTGTTTAGGTTGGTGTGAGAAGCCACACCTTTGGCATGCACTGGTGCAAGGGCGCGAGACCAAGAAAACTGGATGTTTACATACTGGCCCGGTTCCGAGAGAAGGGGGGGAGGGGACAGAGGGCGGAAGGGAGGGAGGGAGGGAGCGAGGGGAGGGGCGGCGATGGAGGGGGATAGGAAGGGGGGGGGGAGAGATGTGGGGGAGAGAGCCTTTGACAATCAAAGCCACGCACGCACGCACACAAGCACGCACACAGCGCATGCAACAGACAGAGTCAATAATGGGCCAGTATCCTTAGGAGGAGGTGAAGACGAGGGAGAGGAGAGAGATATATAGAGAAAGAGGTGGAGAAGTAGACAAACAGAGGGAGAGGGTGGGAGAGGAAAATAAGGTTGAGGGAAGGGGGGGGGGGGCAACAAACGGCTTTCATTTAAACATTGCCTAGTTACAAGAGACACTCCAATGATAGCAGTTCTGGGGTTCTCTGACTCCAAGTCCGATGCTCAGGCTATGCTTGCTTTCGAGCAGCAGTATATGCATGTCATAGAAGTCGGGCACGCTGTCAAGATGTCTTATAACAAGCTCATTGGCATGCTTGTCAAGATCAGACAATTCAGAGAATCGATGGTTGGCAATCAGCCACAGCCACAGGATGCCCCATAGAGCTGCAGGTAATGTTGATCTGACCCCTTTCAAATCATGACAGGCATGTCGTGGTCTTCCTGTTCTTCCTTGCATTTCTTCCAAATTTGTGCGAATTTGCAACGACTGCCCACGTGAATGAAAAGCCCCGCGTGACGCCTCTGCATTGCAAGGTACCTCCGCCCGATCTATTCGTGAACATGGGTTTGGAAGTTGGTTGTACAGGGACGTAATAAATTGATTGGATTGGTAGTGGACTTGGTAGAGGAATCTTGGCTTGAGACCACTTACGTGAACAAGAGCAGGGATACAGTGTGGCGTACTGTGATTAGCCGTCAGTGGATTTGCAAATTGTATAGTAAGCTTCCCGATGCACAACTTGGCGCCGGGGCCACGGCCGCTGAGGCGATCCAAGGTTGCACCCTCATCAATGCCATCAGTCCACCTAGGGGGATTTCTGGGCTTGAGCCACATGCATTGGTCTACATGGGCCCACCAGCGCCTGCTCCGCCCCCCATGTCAGGCTCACCCATGCACAACACGCGCCTCCCCCCGCCCCCACACACACAAGCGCATGCGCGGACGCATGCAGGTACGCACACACACGCACACGTGTCCGCATGCATGTACCCACACGGGCACGCATGCAGAGGCGCGAGCGCGCACACACACACACACACACACACACACACACACACACACACACACACATACATGCACCCCCCACCCACGCACATACACACACACACACACTCCTTGCCTAGCTACCCCTGACCCCCCTCCCCCCCCCCCCGAAATGTGCAAACACACACACACACACACACACACACACACACACACACACACACACACACACACACACACACACGTGCGCGCGCGAACAAGGGAGGGAATATGGGCTTTGGGCACGTCCAACAAGGGCTGGAGGACACTGGTGCAGGCAGGAACAGGAAGACGATACGGTGTGACTTCTTGCTGAAAGTACTGCACAATTCCCATTTGATTATGGCTTGGTCAATGTGCAGCAATAGAGAGTCATGTAAAACCAATCTACGCCGTTGTAAAAACATCTATGCCATTGAGGTGGGAAACATGTGGGCCAATCGAGATGCCCCATTTCCCTGTCAGTTCCCGAGGAAGAAGAAAAAGACGTCAAGATGGTAAACTTAGAGCCGGAGCCAAATTGGTGTCAATGTTTCGGGCACGGACAGACCCTAGATGAGAAGGAAACAACCAGCCAAAAGAATCCCCGGTGTATGCTTAGTACCAGTGCAGGAGAAATGCTATGGGTTGACGAGTAAAAGCCGTGCAAGAGACTTTTCGAAGGCACCTATTTGCAAAACTCGTTTCCCTCTGGTGCTTCTACTCGTGGCTGCGGAACCTTACCGCGCTCGAGGAAGGCCAAACAAGGAGGCGGGCAACAGAGAAGGGACACAGAGGCGCGGGCCACAGTTATGATTACTTACTTGGAAGGCATTGCGGGGATCAGATCGTAGTTGAAAATAAAGCGCAGGGAATCTCCGATTAGGTACCTGTACGCTTGAGCGAACTGTACGTTGCCGGGACGGGGCGATGCAAATGTGACGACGCTCACGTCGGCATCCGTGTACTCCTTGGAGAGGAGGCAGGCTCCTGCAGACCTGCCCCTCTTTCAGGAGGAGCTCCGTGTTACTTCACAAAAAAGTCACACCCGATCGATCCATGTTACCCTCAGGGGCATGCCCACATGCACCTGCAAGAAAGAGAAGTAGCACAGGAAGGCAATACATTTGTACCCACATTTGTAAAAGAAGGTTCTTCGTCGGGTCAGCTTAAGTACTGCCGCTGCAGTGGGCCGCCACCTCGCTGCACGGCGGGTGTGATAGTTTGGTAGCTTGAACATTGAACATGCGGGCAAAGCGCTGACTCTGGCTCGGGGTGGAATTTTTTGACATACATTTGTAAAGAAAGAAGCAATTTGGAGGGTTGCATCCTGATGCGCTGGCCTTGTTGCAGAGGCTCCAGGGGCTTTTGAACCGAGCCATCATTGCTCAAGAAGATGTGGAGGGATATTTTGTTATTTGACGGGTCAGTTTCATTATTGCGGCCGCTGTGGGTCGCCAACTGGCCGCTCGCCGGGTGTGACCCATAGCTTGAAACATTTGGGTTCGGGTCCTTGAACATTGGGCTGGTCTTTTTTCCTCCACTAAAAGAAGGAAATACATCGCCCAGCCCCAAGGGCATGATGAGATGACAAAACAAACACGGACACACTGAAATGCGGAGACACGGGGGAAAGCGCCTCGATCCCCACCACTAAACGCTTTGAACAAAGTGTCTCGACATGCACACGGCAAAGCTGCAAGAAAGTGGCTCGACATACCACACGAGGCACCTGCAAGAAAGCACCTCGACTCGCCTTAAAAGCGCCTTGAAAAAAATGTTTCGACATGCACCTTTGAGAAAGTGTCCCGACAGCCACATATGCTCCGGCAGAGCACTTCCTTGATATGCACCACACTGGACAGAGGCTTGGGCTTACCGATGGTTGCAAGAGCTCCTCCCAGACTATGGCCTGTCACAAAGATGCGCTGGAGCTCCTGCGGCTGCACTCCAGCTTTTTCCAAGAGCTTGTTTATTTTATCCTTGAGTTCCGGGAACATGTCCACCAGCTGGGTGTAGAAACCTGCGCCCCCCTCCAATTCCCTCACAATGAAGGAGCACCCGACACTAGCGTGAGCTTCATGCGATCCTGGACTTCTGTGAACATGCAGCACAACAACACAGAGACCAGAGGGAGAATGTGGGAGGGCGGGGGGAGAGAGGAATGGAGGGAGAGAGAGCACGTTGCTTCGTTGCGTTAATGAAAAGGTCCGAAACCCTAACAGCAGAGCTGTAAAATCGGGGGTCGCATGCCTATTTCACTGTTCACAAAGGGCTTTCCACTTATGTGGAACGTGCACGTGTGCACGTGCACACCTGCATACATGCACGCAGACACACGCACCCTAAGGCACGCACGCACACACACACACACACACACACACACACACACACTCACTCTCTTTTGCACACACACACACACACACACACACACACACACACACAGGCACACCCACACACACACACACACACACTCCCACACATAGCCACATACGAACACACACGCACACACACACACACACACATGCATGCAGACACACTCTCACACACACACAGACACACACGCGCACACACACACATACACTCAGACACAGACACACACACACACTCGCACACAGACACACACACACACACACACACACACACACACACACACACACACACACACACACACACACACACCCCTGCAACTCTCCCATGGAACGATTACACTGATGGTGGTCAAAACCCTCACCTTTGTGCACTTTAGCTCCTTTAATGATGGAGTTCAGGAAGGGATCAGAAGAGGGGTTCAATACCCATAAGTCCAGCCACATATCATATAACCTGTGTTCCCCTCCCCAAGCAACATTGAGTTTGGCTGCTGGCCACTCATTGCAGCCTCTCATGTGCAGGTGCTTGACTGACATCAGTGCTGCGAAGTCCTGTATGCAGGGTTGCCGCTAAAACCAAATTATTTGGCGCGCCTTTGCCAAATTAATTAATTCAGCGCATTTAGCCACCACCTATAATTTGGCAAAGGCTGGCCAAATTCCACTGCAGTACAAAGCAGTACAAAAGCATTAGTGATGTACTGCATGTGCTGCTCGTACCGGAACCATCTATGACAGCCGTTTTGCTCCCTCCGCGCACATAAGTTTGAAACAATCCACCGCAAACACTTCAAATTTGCACATTTATGTTAATATCGAACTAGATTGGCATGGCGTCAAGTTTTTTACTGATTCTGTAGATGAAATGTCCGGGGGAGGGAGTACGATTGGCTTAAGATCCTACTCTCCGGAGGGGAGAGTAGGATTGTCTTAAACCTTTCCAAATTGTGCCCAGATTGCAGAGAAACGCATATATGTAACAATTGTAGCTCTTGTGATTTTTGCCTGCACTGGTCATCCTTGTAAAACATTTTGCATTGCAAAGCAGATTTGGCACATGTAGTTTTTGCAATGTATCATGGTCCTGTTCAGTTTTTTGTTGGCAGATAATGGAACAGGCTG
>MVGU01001166.1:155000-167500 GCA_002005505.1 Botryococcus braunii | reverse complement strand
GGACGAGGAGATATCCGACGGGGACAAGGAAGAGGAAGAGGAAGGAGACGGAGAAGGAGGAGGAGGAGGAGGAGGAGGAGAAGGAGAAAGAGGAGGAGGAGGAGGAGGAGGAGAAGGAGGAGGAGGAGGAGGAGGAGAAGGAGGAGGAGGAGGAGGAGGAGGAGAAGGAGGATGAGCAGGAGAAGGAGAAGAAGGAGAAGAAGAAGGAAAAGAAGAAGGAGAAGGAGGAGGAGGAGGAAAGTTTCATTGCACAGGAAGGTGTGGAAGGCTGTTTCTTTTTTGTCAAGCAGCTTCATAAGTGCTGCTGCAGGGGCCACCAGCTGGCGGCAGGTGTGAGAGCGGGTGACTGCAGCTGGCACAAAATGGTAGCACGAACATCGGGGATAAGGCCTGACTCTGTCTCGAGCTCGTGTTTTTTTTTTAGATCCAAACTCGTAACAGAAGATTGCATCTGCCCGCCGGCACAGGCTGACGAGTGGAGCACCCAGCCCGTATATCTGTCCAACCAGTTCAGCCTGTACATTTGTCCAGCCAGTGCAGGCTGACAAGTGGAACACCCAGATAGTACATCTGTCCAGCCAGTACAGGCTGACAAGTGGAGCACCCATCCAGTACATCTGTCCAGCCGGTACAGGCTGACGAGATGCAGCACCCACGGAGGGGGAAGGAGGAGAAGAAAAAGGAAAGTGCAAACGCAGCCCAATGCCCAGTAAAGGAGGGCATCAGCCATTGTGGTTGCCCACAAATTGCGCAATCGCGCCAGTGGTGTAGTGCATACAGTCTGACTTGATTCTCGTGGCCCGGCGGGAGGGCTGGGAGTGGGCACTGGCAGAGAAGGGACAGTGGTAGAGAAGGGCAGGGGGAAAAAGGGCAGTGGTCGGGAGGGGCTGGTAGGAAAGGTCTAGTGGCAGAGAAGGGGCAGTAGCAGAGAAAGGGCCAGGGGCAGAGCAGGGCGGTGGCAGAGAGGTCGGTGGCAGAGGGGGCAGTGGTAGAGACGGGCGGGGGGGGGGGGGAAGGGCAGTGGTAGAGGGGGGAGCTGGTAGGAAAGGTGTGGTGGCAGAGAAGGGGCAGTGGCAGAGAAAAGAGGTGGCAGGAGAGGGGCAAGGGCAGAGAAGGGACGGCGGTGGGGACGGGTACCTGTATAGAGTATTGAAAGCGTTTTGTGTCTGACTGCCACCGCCAGTGCCGAACGCTGGGGCATCGATTGTGATGCAGCGCACCTCGGCAGATGGGTACTGTATCGCTGCCAGTACAGCTGCAACTATGGCCACACTACCTCCGAGGCCCAGCCCAGTGCACACTATCCTCCTGGGTACCTCACCCCCTGCCCTCCGCACTCCCCTTCAGTGGAAGTCTGCTCTGGAACTGGGCCCGAAATGGCGCAGCAGCCCAATCAAGGGCAGGGACGCACACATGTGACCCGCAAGCCGGAGCCCGGGCCTGTTTAAAACCGCTGTCAATACACATGTGTGTATGGGGGGGGGGGTGGGGCGCACACACACACTGACACACACACACACACACACACACACACACACACACACACACACACACACACACACACATACACAGGTAGGAGAAATGCACATGTCGCACGCATTGGAGGGGAAAACGCACATGTTGCACACAATTGGAGGTAGTAGAGATGCATGGATTGCACACGTTGGACGGAGGAACGCAGGTGTTGGAGGGAGGGAAACTGCAGGGATCGCACCAAGAAGCTCCCTTATCTTACTGAATGCCTCCTTGTCCAGAAAGTCATCCAGAATAGCGGTCAGCTCAGGTGCAACCGTCACTTCGCCCTCCGGCATACTTTAAGCGCGTACGCTTTCCAAGCATTTGGGCTGCGCTGCTTCGGCTGTTTCCTTGCTCAGAGCCTCCTGGGGGACCTGCGGAACCAACGGCCCCCCACACAACCCTGTCAGCCAGCTTCCCTTGCGCAGCTCCAAATACACTATGCTGTATGACACAGTATACACTATAAACTCAGATCCAGTACACAGTATGATACATTACGCATTATGACCTGGCTCCCCTCTAGAGAGGGGAGCTGCAACGCCCAGGTCGTACTGTGTACTGCGTTGAGCTCGTAGTGCATGGTATGACTTGAACCGTGCAGCTTCCCTCCCCCAGTACGTTGTATAGCCTGGGTCCTCCAGCTCCCCTCTCACAGTACAACAGTACCAGGTGGTACCACCTGGGCCCTCACGAAGTAGATACAACATTGCAACAATAGCCATATATTGGCAGAAAGCATGGACTAGGCATCGCTCTAGTATGTACTCGGAAGTGGTTGCTTGATTGCGCTGCCTTGGGACTATTATAGGAGATTGCATATTCATGAGTTATGTATTGTAGTATGGACGATGTCATGGGAGCATTGCATGCTCATGAGTACTTGCCATATGGGCTCTCATCCCCGGATTACATAGTCAAAGAGTAAATGGAAATACAAATAAAATGCAATGTTGCATGCAATATTGCAATTGCAAGATTGATCGGGATTGCAGCCATTTCAAACATTTAGCTGCCTCATTCTGACCTTATCCCATTCCGACTGCACAAGCACCACCAAACCTGGGCCTTGCAGCAGGTGCTAAGTCTTCAGAAGCATGATGCTAAAGCAGCATGATTGGCATTGTTCCTTGCTGTGCTCCGACTTAACCCAGGGCAGAAATTTCAAGTCACGCCCGCAATGGCACATTATCCACACTGGAAATTGGCAAACTGTTTCCGTTGCGCTGCTGGTTGTATATGCCTACTCATGGGAAACAATCCACATAGATTTGAGTTTCCATGACTACATTTGATTTTGGCGAGTCCAGCTTTCAGGGAAAATGGATTGTCTTGCCCGGGTAACGCAATGCATGTGTTCTTCATTGCCATACATGCTTCCCTTGCCTTGTGGGCAGCCGAGAAGTTATATGACAGTATCTGGCTCGGGCAACTGTAAGTAGTCCACCAGAATCACAGATTTGGGCACTAAATTTAGTACTCATGCCCAGCACGTCAGTGCCCATGATCAGAAGAGCTGGTGGGGACATCTGTCATTCATCAAGCAACAAGAACTCAATTGTAGGAATCTGTGGTAAAGCAGCATGCTGTTCAGCGGAAGGCCGTCTAAGACTCTACTTGACGGCCATCATGTGCACATTTCTTGGCGCCATGCATGAGCTAGCTTACCCAATTTTCAACAAACAATTTTTAACAAGGCAAAAAGACCCTATAGGAAGGCGAGGGGAATCGAAGCGCTTCCACGGTGTCGGGAAAAGTGATAGCTGTCCCGGTCGAGGTATAGCCGTTTTGCACATCTGCCACAAGTGCATGAACCTCGCCGCCCTTCTCTGGCCATCCGACTGGCATGGGTACACCATCCCATCGGAGGACATGCTTGTGTCGGATTGGTTTTGAAGGGACAGCTGAGTCTAAGCGTTGACATAAAGAGAATATCCGGCGAGGGCATGCATGAATTGTGAATGGCAAGATCCTGAAGATGTAGATGGTGGCAACTTACATTGATTGCTAATACAAACTGCCCTTTGGTCCACCATATGTCCCCGACTTCGCTGTTACTGCCTGTCCGAGATCAGACCGTCTATTCAATCATTAGCAAATATGTGCTTGGGCATTCACGGAATGCTTCTTCCCTCACTAAATTAGTGATATTTCTTACACAACTAAGTACTATCTGAAGTTTCGAGGAACAAAATCGGCTACCTAGGATTCTCACTCCCTCGCCCTGAGGACGGCTAGCTGTTCCTTGCACTGCCACGGCTTTCGTCAAAGCTAGGAGGGCCTTTTGTTTGATGACATCTCTAGCCGTAGTGCCAGGAGGGTCCCTAGGTATGCCATTCAGCGTCGCTACTGCTCGTGATCGCCGATGGACGCTGGCGACTGGCTTAGTGTCACGAACAAGCCAAGAGTGGAATACACAAGTACCTGTAAGTGCCATCTCCTCTCCCCTGAATGCAATGACAAGGACTTCCACACGCAGGGTATCAATGCATAGAGGTACGCGAGGTGCGAGTTGCCGTCACAAATACAAACGAAGCATCCAAAGAAGAAATGAGGCGGAGATACGGATCTTGTTAAATCCTGAAGAAGAGGCAAGGACGTCATGCAGTGTACGATGAATAGAACACTTAACGGAAAAGTGAAATATATCAGTCTCAGGCCCCCGATGCCCGAAGAGTCACGTTTCGACATCGGAATGGCCGTAAGTGCAAAAGATGCAGAATAATAAAAACAATAAGTACGAAAGGAGGTGCAGGAATATAAAGTTGCAGCAAAAAGTAAGAATATATATATAATAATAATAATAATAATAATAATAATAATAATAATAATAATAATAATAATAATAATAATAATAATAATAATAATAATAATAATAATAATAATAATAGTAATAGTAATAGTAATAGTAATGGTAAGAGAAATAGTAGTAGTAATAATAATAATTATATAAATATAATAATAATAATAATAATAATGATAATAATAATAATAATAATAATAAATATAATAGTAATGATGATGATAGTGATAATAGTGAATAAAATGACATTAATAATAATGATAATGAGAATGATAATAATAATAATAATAATAACAATAATAATAATAATAGTAATAATAAGAATAAGAATAATAATAATAATAATAATGATAATATTATTATTACTATCAATAATATAAATAATAATAATGAGATTAATAATAACAATAATAATAATAATAATAATAATAACAATAACAATAATAATAATAATAATAATAATAATAATAATAATAATAATAATAATAATAATAATAATAATAATAATAATAATAATAATAATAATAATAATAATAATAATAATAATAATAATAATAATAATAATAATAATAATAATAATAATAATAATAATAATAATAATAATAATAATAATAACAATATTAATAGTAATAGTAAAAATAATAATAATAATAATGATAGTAGTAAGAGTAATAACACTTATTGTATTGGTGATGCTTACATAATCTCGTCTCCGCATGTGCCGGGTCATGCACACTCAACGTTTTTTCTAAGAACACTGCCGTGGTTTCAGAGGAGTATTGGAATGCTCAGTGGGTTCGTTGAACTTTGTTTGTACCGTATATGCCAGTGCGTACTCATGTGAGTACGACACATACTTTCAAGAGCATCAGTGCACGAACCTTTTGGCCTCCGGTGGAATGAGGAGCTAGCCCTGGCAATTCCTTGGTTCATCCACATGCATGTTGCATCGGCTTGCCGAATGATGGGGAGAGGAAAAGGGAAACGTTTCCTGTTGTCCTCTGATAACCTCACAGCCTTTCTGTAGTGTGTCTGCGTGCCTACGTTGCCTTCATATTGTCTTACCTCGTAGCATGCAGAGCCTCACCGCATACATACCGTACACACCATGCCGCACCAAATATATATAGTATATACTCTTGATATACACAGTACCTTACCAAGCTTGTACATGTATGTTGTATGTTCATACAACGTTAACGTGGTGAAAGCGGGCAGTCTTGCGCACACGTGTCAAAGGCAAGGCTAAGCAGGGAGGCTTTGTGCACACGACTTTATGTCTGGATTTTGATATGAATTTTGCTTGTTTTACGTAACAATGGAGTTTTTTAATGGTGCCTTTGCGCAGGACAACGATAACGCTTGCATGTAACTGAAAGGGAAAAAACTACAGAACTAGACCTTCTTTGTATTCGTTGTCAAAAGCTTTCAAAAAGTGCATCACCTAGCCATAGGTGTCTGTAAGATGTACACGCGTGACATCAGTGAGGTCATCATAAATGGCAGTACAACAAGGTGATGCTAAGAGACACCATATGAATCTTTTAGTACAGTCAATGACATATCCGGCACAAATCTGACCTGGTGCGGGAATCCCAAAGGGGACGGGGGGGAAGACATCGAGACCCCGTGGAAATATTCATTAAGGCCAGATGGGCACAGCGGCACTGCATTTACACTTGCGGGGCAACAATCTTTTTTCGCATTCACGTTAATTGATCCATGGATCCAGATATTCAACTTAAAATTCAATCGTAAGCTACACTAAAATCATTATTGGGTACTCAACCTCTTTCCTTTATCCTTAATAAGGATGCACACAATTGGGAAGTAAAGCGTCTCGTAATGAGTTTTGGTCTAGCAGGTATACATCCGTGCGCCTCCACAAAACGATGTGTCTCAGATATACCAGATTTCTAGAAATATGGGTATACATACAAGCATCCAAAAAGGCGTGCAACTGATTACATTGATTATACTGATTGTATATACATATATGGGCGGGGGCCACGCACACGTACATGTGCTCAAATCAACAAAATGCAAATGCAGAAACTTTAATTTAAGTCCCCAAAAATACAACAAAAGACTGCAAACAGAATAAATATGTTTGAAGGTCTCCCAACCACACTCAAAATTATAGCGACAACCAGGAGGTTGCATCGATGATATCATAATTCTTCAACAAGCCCATGTCCACAGGGGCGTGCACGTGGGAGATTTCCCAACGGGTTGAGAATCCCCAACATGAACAATTAAACAAGAACGACCACGTATACGTGGACGTACACGTACATACAAACTTCAGTGTGATTGGCGGACCTTCCAAACAATCATGCATGCGGGTGCCTCGACCATGTCGACCCTACATCAACGGTCCCACTATGCAAGGTCAGACAAACATGTGTACACAAATTGATCATCACGCGCTCTACGGTCCACGATTGTGGTGCGTGGAACCCACCGCGGTTCAGGACGTTCGCCAAATACATTAGAGGATAGTTACGAAGCGTCCAGGAACAGCATATACTTGCCGCTCCCGCCCCTCCTGAGGATCCCCTCCCGCATCCCCTCCAGAATTCGGAGGATCCCCTCCCCCCCTACCCCCCTCCCCCCAACCCTGGTACTATGGGCTTGGGAACAACATCTTTGATGTTGAGAAACTTCAAGACTCCCTATACATGGCTTTCTATCTATAAAAATCCCTACTGAAAGTCAACTCTACAGTTGATCAACTGTAGAGTTGGTCATGACCTGCCACAGATCGATAGTCTCTAGAGGTGACCTGTCACAGATATCTGTGACGGGTCCGGCTTCGAAGTCTGTGAAACTGGTATGGACTTTCACAGATTCCACAAAAATGGCCTGGACTCTGTAAGCAACAGGCATCACGTGACATGCGCTGATCTCTGGTGATCAGAATTATCAGCTTCAAGTCCTCGGCTCTGCCCAAATTACACATGGATTCCCCGTCAGCAAAGCACACGTGCACGTGTGGTTACAGATGAGTAGACCTTGCCAGAAACATGGAGCCGGAAAGTTGCACACTTTACTCTCAGACTGCATAAAATTGAGCAATTTGTGCCATATTCGTCCAGCATCGATCATCCCGTGATTACTTCCCGAACCACAAAGCCGTGGACGAGAACATACCCCAAGCCATGTATTGTATTGCACGCGCCCCAAAAACATCTGGGAGATCTTCGTGTGGCAAACGACGAGGCAAAATATCATGAGGTTCACACCTTTAAGCAGTCACTGAAATGTCCCATAGGTTGAGGCTGAGGTAATGATGTTACGTATAGAGCCTGTAGGGTAACACACAAATCAATCTGTCAGTTCCCAACAGCGGTGCGTGCTGTGTCAGTGTTTCCCTTCCAAAACACGAGAGCCAACAACACTTTTGAGGTACATGAGTACAGGGCTGAATACCCAGCATTTGTACACTGTTAATAAAGGGGCATTCCAGCGCTTCCTGTTGCAAGAGAAACGAACCGACTCACCCACCCATCCTCCCCCCTACTTACCCACCCCCCCCCCCCCGCGACGGGGGCACCCAGACGTGCGCACACGCACGCGGACGCGCGCGCACACACGCACACACCTACGCACACACACACGCACACGCACACGCACGCACACACACACACACACACACACACACACACACACACACACACACACACACACACATGTACATAACATAAGCAGTAAAGGGGAAGCTGCAGTGAAGTAACCACTCAATTCAATTTCGTAGGGCTGCAAACCGCATACCATCCTAAATGCTCCTATATGATTTTGCGCGCATGTTTTTATTTAAACAGAGAGCAGCAGCTTAAAGTGGACAGGACGCACCAATACTACCAAGGATCATTATTGAGAAGGTTATGGGTAGGGAGAGGTAGCAAAACCAGAAGGTCCAATGCGTCCAGCGAGGCTTCATCGCTATGAGCCACAGAATGCACGGCATAATGTATGTCGTTGGCTGCCCCACACACCCACATGATAAATCCCAAACATGAATTCTATCCCAGACCCAGAATGCTTGGTGTTCTAACGTTCTCTCCCCTACGTATAAACATATACCTACGCAAGTTTTAAGGGATTACTATTAAATCATCCCGAATCTCCAAGGCACATGCAGATACATGTCACTTGCTGCCCCGCACTCACATCCACACTTACCCACCGACCCCCCACAACACACACACACACACACACACACACACACACACACACACACACACACACACACACACACACACACACACGGCCTCCCCCCTCTCTCTCTCCCCCCCCCCCCTCCTCCGTATCTCCCTCTCCTTCCCTCCGAATACAACAAGTCATCACACCAGATCATCGAAAGACAGAGTCTCTTGTGAGCAATTTTCGAGATTTGAAATGTTTCTAGGCGTGAAAAGTGGGCATTGCACAAACAAATATGCATTTACCCACACATTCCCTTGCACCATCTCATGCGTGCGTGCTCGCGCGCGCGCTCGCGTGCACACACACACCGTCCCCCCTCTCTCTCTCCCCCCCCTCCTCCTTCTCTCCCTCTCCCTCCCTCCTGATACAACAAGTCATCACACCAGATCATCGAAAGACAAAGTCTCTTGTGAGCAATTTTTGAGATTAGAATTGTTTCTAGGCGTTAAAGGGCATTGCACAAACAAATATGCATTTACCCACACATGCCGTTGCACCACCTCGTGCGTGCGTGGGTGCGCGTGCGTGCGTGCTCGCGTGCGTGCGTGCGTGCGTGTGCGTGCGTGCGTGCGTGCGTGCGTGCGTGTGTGTGTGTGTGTGTGTGTGTGTGTGTGTGTGTGTGTGTGTGTGTGTGTGTGTGTGTGTGCGTGTGTGTGTGTGTGTGTGTGTGTGTGTGTGTGTGTGTGTGTGTGCCCGTGCGTGCGTGTGTGCCCCTTTTGTTCCCCACCGGAGAGAGGGAGCATCGGTTTATTAGGGAAGAAGGCCCTCTTCCACCACCGAGAGATCTCAGGGACATGAGTCGCACAGTGCCATTGCAAAGCCTACGGTTTGCCTGTGCTCGATTGATGAGTAAGGGGAGGCCAAGCATAGAACATACCGTCACAGCGATGGCTCCCAAGAAACCCATCAAATCACCTGATGCCCCACAAATATCTCCTCAAACTGATGCACATGCATAGGCCTAGGGGTCCAAAAAGGTCTGAAACGTCGGAACCTGCCTGCCACTCTCTTGCAAAACATGCAAACATGCCATGAATTTGCGATAATATTATCGCCCTGTCTTTGGTACCAGGAAGATTTGGTTGGGGGGGAAGGGGCGGCGGGGGGAATACAAAGGGGGTTCAAAAAGAAGGAACTAATAAAGTTTTGCTGCTGTCCCAAGGCAAGGAGAAGGGCCGGGAGAGAAGGGAGATTGGCGCGGGCACTGGAACTTAAACACCCAAAGGGTCGGAAGGCGGGGTAGGGGCCATTTCCGTAGCAGCTGCAAATGTTATACAGAACATCGAGAGTAACTTCTTGTCCCCGCTCAAAGTCGCCACAATCCACCCAGAGATATGTACCTAAATCTGCCGGCTAGGAGCGACATGCTGGACAAGGAAAAAATGTGTGGGTGTTACTAAATCCAGTTCAATTTCCCATGGATTCTAAACAACTGTGCTAGAAAACCTCGAGCCATCGAAGCTATGCAATTCGCAATTGAACAAGCTTCTTCCCTAGGAGGCATCCAGGTGCCCGCTGTCAATCCAGTGAGTAATTGAAGCGTTTTAGCTGCTCCATCTCATCAATCACTAGCTAGTGGCTGGACAGATGTAATCGATTATATCCTCACCTACTTCTTCGTCTCAAACCCTCAAAACTCAAAACCCAAACCCCACTCACAACCCTAATTCTCATCTACTTCTTCGTCTGTGGTGACCAGATATCTCTCGATGACAAAGGAGATAGCTCAGAAGATGGGAGTATCTCCCGTGGAAGGGAGCTTTCCACGGGATGGGGGGGGGGGGGGGCAAGTGGTGGTGTACAAGAGGTTGCCACGCTCGGGAAGCAAAGCGCACCGAAGAAGGGAATCAGGCATGCGATGACGGCAGTGAACACAACCATGGCAGAACGCACTGCCAGCCTCCACAAGACGTTGCCGGGGTTGATCCCTCGCTTCACTGCCACCTGGTCATACATGTCGACTGCACGGCCCCACCAAAACCAGGCTAGGAACTCATTCTCAGCATTCACTGAATACTTGAACGCCTTGCCTCTTGTTACTGAATACTTGCACATTGTTGTCAGTGAATACTTGCACACCGGGCGGGGGAGGTTGGGGGGGACACGGGCCACGACCCCTGTACGCTTCTCGACATCCCCGCTCATACTAAAAGGCTACAAAGCCCCCCTCCTTTCTTCCCCAACATCATCAACACAGGGGGAAGTTATCTCAACAAGATGCAGCTTAGGGTCTCTGCCAAAGGCGATGGGAACAAAAATTGCAGATCCCACGACGCAGTTGCGAATCCAAGTCAAACACTCATTTCTTAAAATGCAATTGCGGGAGAAATTTTGCAAAATAGCTTCTCTTCGGCTGCCCTCAGACAAACCCGCACATGCGGCTATACACCTGTGCATGTGCGTGTACACACACACACACACACACACACACACACACACACACACACACACACACACACACACACACGCACGCACGCACGCACGCACACACGCACGCACGCACACGCACACACACACACACACACACACACACACACACACATACACACACACACACACACACACACACACACACACACACACACACACACATCCACAACCACAACCACTGCGCCAAGCCCAGGACGAACAGGCACACACAAAGCATTGCGCGTTACCCCCTCCCCCCAGGGGAGAGGAGGAGAAAGGAACAGACGATAGATGAAGATACACGAAATCCACCTTTACACTCAGTTCAAGGTCGGGACGCCTTTCGCGTTTCTATTTCCCTGCCCCCTGGACCTATAATCCCTTGACAGCAATACCTCATTCTCCCCACAGCCTAATCCAGGATCACGCAAGACCACCCACCTCTGACCAAGGTCAAGATAAACATGTTCTACGAGAATAAATACTGAAATGACGAATCGACCAGCTCAATGTAGATTACTGATTGTCAGGTGAAGCTGTGCACTCACTTAAAGGGAACGTGTAGACCTGCAGCCCCAGAACATGCTTGGGGTCAGCACAACGAGCACCCATCGTCCGCCTTTACACGCGCAGCAAGTCTCAGGGCTACACGATAGTATGTGTGCGAAAATTGTCTTTGGATAGAGGTCTAAAAGAACAGGAGCATGACATGGAGCGCCATCGGAGACGGAAGAGGCACTGCTTACAAACGATCCATGCACAGGTCAGCCCCAGTGGAGTAAGCAGCACCAGCGGGGTAGAGAGCCGGGAGGGGGAGGGGGCGACGGGGCGTCGGCGCGGGAACAGAGGAGGCAGGCGCATGAGCAAAATGATCATTTGGCTTCATAAAGAAGGCGCATAAGGATATGAGGCAAGTGCATCAGCTAATGAATTAGGCACAAAAGAAAGAGTGGCAGGCCGCAGGCACAGGAGGCAGTCACGTAAAGAGGGAGGAGGGAAGAAGCGCAGCGACACCTGGTAGCCGGCAACCACGTGAAGAAAAACAAAGAGGTTGGCAGCAGCTATGAGACCCTTTGGCCGTCCCAATGACAACAGTATATTGGGCTCCTGCGCATCAAATTCCCTTCCCCTCAGCTGTGTTACATCCGTTTCAAAGCAAATGCGTAACCTCAGCGTGTGAGGGATGCGGCGAAACAAAGGGGGGGGGGGGGGAGCTTGCACACTGGACCTCTACAGGGACGCACGTGCGGATCCACACGTGCACCCCAATGCCGTACTTCTTTCCCCTATACAATCCTCCAAAATAAAGCCGAGAAGCATTTCTCAGTTGCTAACGCGCTTGTCCCCTCGTCTGTGTCACACCCTTCGTGTCACTCAATGCCTTCCCAGCACAGGCAGGCGTCTACGTATATAACCTCCAGCACACAATCCCCGCCCCCCCCCAACACACACACACACACATGTACACACACACACATGTACACACACACACACACACACACACACACCTCTCTCTCTCTCTCTCTCTCTCTCTCTCTCTCTCTCTCTCTCTCTCTCTCTCTCT
>MVGU01001166.1:110000-147500 GCA_002005505.1 Botryococcus braunii | reverse complement strand
CAAGGCGGCTGCAGTCCATGCAAAGGGTTTGAGAAGTCATAGGACAGACTCTAAATGATTTAAGGCTAATTTTATTCCAGCAACCCTCTAAACCGGCGACTTCTTAACAGGCTTTCAGACGGCCTGGGTGTTGCTCCAAAACGACAGTATGCGCTTCAAATGCCTCGGTGACAATTCTACAGCAGTAAAATACAAATGGAAGCGATGATCACGCATATAAGATCTGAAAAAAGCCTGTAACAAACCTGCATAGATCGTTAGCACGGGTTTCTGGTGGGAAGGCTCGGCCCTGGTGCGGCTCGGTTTCTTCTGTGTCACACGCAGGCCATACGAGCGTGGGAAAGGCTTGATAAACTTACTTGTATATTACCCACCAGTACAGTAACGCAGCACGGAGTGCATACCTGATTCCGGGGGCAGCCAAAACTATCCACGACACCAAGAAAAGGCTACCAGTCAGCACGCCGTCGCCATTTACTTCGGAAGGAAACGCAGTGTTGTTTTAGGAAGCTGGTATAAATTGGAAAAAATGTGCGATCTGTGATGTTCTCGCCTGTTGCAGGTCAAACATTGTGCCGAGGTTTCAAATAGTTCAAGCGGGCCGCCCAACTCAGCATGATGATTATTCCGGACGGTCCCGTGGGTCTCGTGCGACCTTCTAAATGGTCCCACTTGTACAGGCGGTACATTCGGAGCTGCTTCTCCAACAATAAAAATCTACTATCACTGTTATTTGAAGTCAAAGTGATTCAAACATCCTCTCAACATGTTCGAAGAGTGTTGACGGCAATTTCTCTAGAGCAATTATGGGAAGAAAATGCTGTGCTCCTGTGATCAGATAGGTGAGTGCTAAAGAAAAGAAAAGCGCATGCAAGTGGCAGGGAGGCCTGGAGGATTTTATTTTGGCGACAGAGGGGGGATAAAGTTAGCTTACTATCTCGAGAAACTGTAGCCAGTGATTTGTGGCCCATGCTGCCTGCTCCAAAGCAAAGCACAGGCAGCATGGGCCACAAATCACTGGCTACAATTTCATGCACTGTGCGCACAGTCCTAGGGAAGAGGAAACACAGAAAAGTGCGCACCTCCGCCGGCCATATTACAGGAATTAGGATTTACGGGAAAATGTTTTTGGCCCCACTTTGCTCAGTTCGGCCGTGTTGCCCAAAGATGTGGATGCATCGGACATGTCCCTACTCCCCATCCAGAAAGGAGGGAGAAGCACCTTCCCAAGGCACCCATGATCAGGACCGGACTAAACAGATTGCTTAGCTGTCACCAGGGAAAACATATACATAAATCAACAACGTTGGATGAATCATGCACATGTTTCCCCCACTTTCTTATAAGCAGTCTAGTTGGTGCGGGTGCCTACAGGGCTGAAAATTCAAGCAGTCCAGTGGGGAACCCTGTAGGGGGAAACACTAGTCCGTGTGGCTTGTCCGGTGCCCTGGGCCCCGGGCCCCTCCACCCTCAATGTTTTGAGCTCCAAACCTAAAGGTCCACGCGATTGGTGGACAGCACAGCCACTCGACCCTGTGGCTGAACCAATGGGGCAACGTATAGGTAGTACAAATACGTATTTCTACATTATGTGACATTAGGATACGCTTTGCCTGTCCCAACCGACTGCGAAGGGTAGCTAGATGTGATCGTGCACTTTGGACCATGTGGCAGCTCTTTAACATGGTGATAAGCAACACCACTGCGTGTCTACTAATGGTTGTGAAGTCCTTCACAAATATTTCGATTACTACCAACAGCGACGCATGCAGGGTTCAATCCACAATCGACTTGTGGCCGGCTCTACACGACTCAAGACCTTGACAACTGAAGTTCCGCAAGCAGCATGTAGAGAAACGCCACTAAACCCTGCAACTCTCACTAAGAAACGACACTACACCCTTGCAACACTCACCAGTATACCAGCTCAAAAGATGCTCACTTGCACATCATGCAACGCTCTCCTAATTCATATGCGAGAGGTATGCATGCGACAACAAAGAGCGCTAGCGCTGCAATTCGCAAACAACGTGCATATCTTTCAATATCCGTTCCTGATCATTGCGTCCTAACTTATGCGACCTGGGCTTAAGACCATACAAAGCCGCCAGGGGTCAGCATCCAAATGCCATTCGCTTCTAGAAACACCTTACAGTTCTTGTAGTGGCCACTACATGCTTGTACAAGCTATAGCTCCAACACATGGTCGTCAAGCTAAAACAACCTGGCTCCACCTTGATCCTCTGCTGTTGGTTCCTCGAAACAAGCAAGCCGTTCTCTTCAAGCGCAGACCAGCAGGAATAGTAGAATCGCCAGATCCAAAACGCAATTTATCTGCAGGCGACGCAAATGTATTGCCACAATATGTGGAGAAGCCGGTGAAACAGGCCGCAGTACTCCCATCAACAAAGGTTCATTGAACTTCTCAAAAATGGACAATCTCTCAAGACCTCGATCAGCCCGCATTGCAGATCAACTTCTTTCGAACAAAGCTCAGTATGTTTCTACTAATCAGCAATCCAAGTCCATTGCCTAAGCGTCCCATGCGTATACTTCCGCTCACACTTTTCCAGTCTCCCTCTGACACGCTCGCTTATGTTACCATGCTCAGAGCCAGCCCTCACATTCCCTTCAAGATACCCTTTGCTCTTCTTCTTACTACTTCAGAATCCTCCGAGTGCTTAATTTCAACACTATCCACGAGGTATGGGTTGGCGTGTTGGTTCTGTGACACACCTCAGGTGCACCTCCACAGGTGCACTCAATATGCTTCCGTGCACAAAATCCCAACCGTTCAGCCATCACTTAGCACCACCATGACCATTGACTGTAACGGGGTATGGGGATGCAGTGGCGGTAAGGGCCACTTGATTCCTCACTCACATCTCTTAATAAATTCATTCGTCACTCCGCCCGTCTCTGAGATCCCAGGTTCAAAAGCAACGCTCGCCAGTGCGCTTTCCCTCCCCAAGCAGACGAACATTACATCGGCTTCCATGTACTGCCATTCTTCCCGGCACTCCGACGCACAGGTGCATACCTTTAAAGAAAGAACAGCAAGGAAAACAAGAAGGAAAACATACCCCAACCCTCCCCCCCTCCCCACACACACCAAAAAGTAAAATAAACAAACAATATGTCCATACTACCCTATAACAATTATGAAGCCCACAGCATCACCCAGGATACGTATGCCCCGCAAAGCAATTTCAAGATTGCATGGGGTTTATTGGCTGCGCAATCTCACAGCAACCAGGAGTGATACTCACCTTTCTTTTAGCTTCTTCATCAACTCTACCCTGGATGCCAATCCCAGGCCCTAGTGGGCACATTCGGTTGTACATTTTGGCCTCCAGGGTGCATACCATCTGAAAATAGCCTCAAAAGGAGCGCTCAGATGTGGTGGTGCTCCCACGAGAATGACCTTGCTTATTTGCATTTACCAACGAGAAAGAGCATCTCATGATGCTCGAGAAAAGCCAAGAAATCTGTTTCCTAAGTCAACCCAGACGAAGGAGTGAATGTTGCACTTTACCCATTATGATGACTGCCTTGGACTAATCCCCTTGCAGCAGAAAGCTGGCGCCTCAGCGATGATTTGGTGGAACTGAATTGTGACCAGGCAGTACTTACACAGGTGAATAACAACAAGCCTGATGAACTTGCCCCCCCCGGCACCACCACGCCTGCCGGGGATGCAACAGCCTCCCATGAGTGATGCTCTCGCCAGTAGTGACGAGAGCTATGTGGATGGACGACGCAGGGCCAAGTCAAACATCCTCCCACTCTTCATCGTCATCTGCTTCTGCAGCAGGTGGGGCTGGGGCCGGAGCAGGAGCTTTTGCACTAGGCGGTACAACATCCTCCCACATGTCTTCCTCCTCTTCGTCCTGCCCTTCTTCTGCCTGTAAAAGCTGCAAAAATGGATTAACTTCTTGCTCATATCCCGCGCTGAAGGGGAGGACTTCATACCATACCCCCGCAAATACAAAAACACATACCTGTACCCCTTTATCCTTAACCCACACCCCGCACTCTCCCTCCTCATTTTCACGCTATATCCTCTCCGGTGCATATCGCCCTCTCTCGCATGATGTGCATGTCTTTTCAGGCATATGTAATTAGTCTCTAGGGGCTCAGGGTGTGATGTAGTCTGTAGCCGGATGCAGACCTATCAGGCAGCACATCGGAATGATGGCATACATCAACCCCCATTCCCGACATTGCATTGTTATGCTTGATGCATATGTTAGTGGGGCTCCCTCCCCCCTTCTCATTATCACACGCACCCACCCACCCACTCATCACCAGACACACACACACACACACACACACACACACACACACACACACACACACACACACACACAGATCCCCCCGCTACACACACACACACACACACACACGCGCGCGCGCGCCAACACATGCCCGCACCCACATCGTGTGTGTGTGTGTGTGTGTGGGGTTAATGGGATGTGGGAGTGTTGAGGGGAGCGAGGGAGCAAAAGTGGAAACAGGGCAGAGTGAGCAAAGGAGACAGAGAGGGAAGGCCAGCAAAGAGAGAGAATTTGTTGGATGGAAGGGGGCCAGCACACAAACAAAATTCACTGACCTTTCACGCCAAAATAGGTGAGAACCAATAGGTAAAAGATACAGAAACGACCGTAACAGAGAGTTGAAGCGCGTCGGGGAAGAGAGGCTGTGAGAGGGAAGGTAAGGCCTCCAGTTTGCTGTTAGACGAGGAAAGAAATCCGACAGTAGGACAACCCCCACAAGGAGACCAGGCACAATGGCCTCGTTATACAAATCACAACACTTCAGGGAGACAGCTTAATCCCTTCAGTGGGAAGTCAGGGAACACCAGATAAGCACATTGATTGAAACAGAGACCAAAACAGGTAAAAGAATGCTACGGGGACACAGGGCAAAAGAGGGAAGTGGTAGGGGAGGCACTTTGATGAGGACAGAAGTGCACTTTGAAAGGAGAAAATCGGGACAGCGCATAAAAGTGGTCAGCTCCGTTCATGGGACGCAGAGGGCCAAGCATGAAAGCACCTTGATGGGGACAGGCACGGTCACTGAGCTGCGGCCATTCTCGGTCTTCATGCGCTTTGCAGTAGAAACATTTGGAGATGGAGCCAAAGGCGGCAAGCCAGGATCTTTAGTTTTAGACTCCTGTAATCGTTTGTGCCATGCCGCTCGATACGCCACCTGTTGCACATTCCCCCAACAGACATGGAATGCCTCAAGTTGGGTTCCAGTCTCACTCGGCGGTTCCCCAGCTCGGGCGGACTGTCCAACATCGTCTCCATGTGGCTCAGACACGCACAAACTTACATGCTCTACACCTTTGTCAACATTGTCTGGCAGCTACTTGTCACAGGAAGCCTACCATCGATATGGAGTTCCCTCAAATCTCCAGAGCAAATGTTTAGGCAGTGCTGGATGTGCTGTCGCCGCTGCCATGCGACAGCAAAATGGGGTTCATACCTTAATTTCCGACACAATTTTCAGTTTTTGGACTATGGTTCTTCCTAAAAACCCGATCTCTTTACTGAAAAATAAATTCCAAGAACTTGGCTTTTATGGTCTTTTCTATTCTCTGCTTGACACTGTGTGTGTGTGTGTGTGTGTGTGTGTGTGTGTGTGTGTGTGTGTGTGTGTGTGTGTGCGCACGCGCGCAAGTGCGTGGGTGTTTGTCCATTTCTTTCTTCCTCCCTTTCTCTTGGGTTTCATTCCCGAGTTATCACTTTCTCACGACTCTCTAATCATGGAGTGTGCTGCTTTCCTGATGCTCTTCTTCCGGGACGGACTCTTTTCAAGATGGGGCTTCTAGAGCCCTTCGCCCCCCAAATACAGAAGGACAAAAAGACATCCACTGCACTACTTGGTCCTCAGCTGGCCTGGCGTGGATGTGAAAGAGCGAGATGCACAAGAAACTTAATGCATGTGCTTACTTAGCACAACCTCCTGACCCTCAACATTCGATGCCCTCCACTTTACACATTTTGGAATTAGTTCAAACCTTGCCACCAAAAAAGAAACATCTTGCAAGTGCTTGAAGTTCACTGTAGATCCTGGTCCTGCTAGGCGGGCACACTTGTGAGGTTGAACAGCAGCAGCATGCGGCGGGGAACTGTTGGGTTCAGGCAGCTGGGCCGGCAGAGGTACACAACGCACATGGATGTGCGCAACGCCCGCGCACGCACGCACGCGCGCACACACACACACACACACACACACACACACACACACACACACACACACACACACGTGCACGCACACATGTGCGCATGTGCCGGCATACGGACACAACCCCCTGCCCCCTCCTCCCCCCACCGAACACAAACTCATACACAGAGGGGAGAGAAGCTTACAAGCGTGTCAGCCTGCGTCGGGACGGCAGCGGTGTCTGAGACGTCGTCAGAGCGGGCAGTGCCAATGGACATGCTCCCAGGGAGACCGGAGCCCACACCAGTCCCCGTGCCTGTGTTGCTGGGAACCGCACCATCGCTGTTTGCCAGAGCTGCCTCCCCGCGCAGCCAAGGTGGCAGCTCCTTTGGGGCTGCCGCCTCTACTGCTGGCTGTTTTGATGAATCTCCCACACCTGCCCATGCCCGAGCCTCTCTCTTGTGATCAGTAATCATACAGCAAACGTGGAACTCAGGTAGCTGGATGATGTTGGAAGGAGTTTTAGGTGAGCCGTGTTTGGAGGGATGAGAGGTCGGCAAGTGGGCGGGTCGGACATGAAAGGGAGATATCGTTAGGTTGGAGGAGATGAAAGCCTACGCAGTTTGGCATGAAGTTCCTATCCGGTGTTGCCAGATGTCTGAAGGGCGGGGGGGACCAAAAGTGGGAGCCGGGTGAATTGGGTAAAGTTCAGCGTAAAGAAACATAGAGCATCCACAGCAGCGTAGCCTGCATGACGGCACCAAAATGCTGGGTACTTGATGACGGAAACAAGCATACAAACAGATGTTTCTATGCGGTGATTTGATGAACAACATTGACAGCACTGAATCACCCCACTACCTACAACACGTGCGCGCGGGTGTGTGTGTGTGTGTGTGTGTGTGTGTGTGTGTGTGTGTGTGTGTGTGTGTGTGTGTGTGTGTGTGTGTGTGTGTGTGTTTGTGTGTGTGTGTGTGTGTGTGTGTGTGTGTGTGTGTGTGGCTCTTTGGCTCTCAAAATTAGGTCGAACTTCGTTTTTCTTCCGCCTAAACTTCACCCCAATTTATAGGCCGGAGCCCAAAAGCAGCATGCTTAAACACATTAAAAAAACCCCATTGATTTTCAGAAGAGCCAAGAGAATCCAGGTGTAAGATCTGAAAAGCTAGAGGTATGGTTACAAAAGCATACATCGGGCGACGCCCGACCTGACCACTCAGGGTGATCACCTGAGAGGTCGATTTCAATCTGAACATGTTCCTCGGCTCCTACATAAGTGCCAATGCGAGACTCCTTGGAAGCCCCGCTGCCTGGCTTGCCCGCTTTTTGAGCTGCCATAGCATCCGCTTTGCGCAGAGCCCACTCCGTCAGGGTGCCAAACTCTGGCACGGGAATCTGTCCCTGGGCAGCCCTCCGCACCTCTTCCAACTTGCTGATCAATGGTTTCAGCTCCTCCTCTGCCTTAACCTGCATACCACTCTGCCAGCTCACAGACCCCGTTCTGCGTTCTTTCCGTCTGGAAAAGGTAAAACAACCCCGATAATACAGGGAGATTCACACACTTGTGAGCAGAACAGGCCGGTCTAACTGACGAGAAAACAGGAATGATCGGCCTAGGACGAGGAGGGTCTGCATTGCCTGCAACTCGCGCATGCGTTTCTTGCGCTCACGACGGGCAGCATCGTCGCCCGTGGTACCCTGCCCATCCAGCAGAGGAGCCAGCACACTCGCGCATATCTGACAATGGAAGTCCCCGTCCCTTGGGTCTATCAGGTCCATGGCCTGCAGCGTATTGTAGGTGGCTGCACATCCGGGGCACATGTACTCTTGCACGGGGTTCCTACACATCCACAGTCATACATCCCACTGGCATACAGAGCCGAAATTGGTGCACTTCTATGATGGACTGCTTGGGCGAATTAAGTCGAGGTTCGGAACTTGACACATAACATATGTTCACTTCTCATGACTGAAGAACAGATTCTGCTGACATGCTCTGATGGGCAGGGCATTCCTTTCTGACATGTCCTGCCTCACCCTCCCCTGTGTCCTCTCTATCATCCATCACAACCCCCTCCCCTCTCCTTTCCCGCAAGCCACCATGTACAAGAGCACAAGCCACACACACACACACACACACACACACACACACACACACACACACACACACACACACACACACAAACACACACACACGGACACACACAGACATGCACATACACACACACACACAGACAGACACAAGGGTGCACGTACACAAGAAAACACGCAATTTGCGCGCACAGGGGTGCCGCATGTACATGCACACAATCCCAGTACTACCTACGGGCACCCTACTACCTCCAACCCCTCATACTCCTCATCGCGTCCCTGCTGCTCTCACTCCCTCACCCATGCACTCATTCATTCGAACCACGCGCTGAAGGAACAAGGTTTCTTTCCAGAACCGAGTCTATGCATCTACGTACTGTACTACTCTGCCTCATCTGATCTGACAGAACTTACTTGTCCTGAACTTGCTCCTTCAGATTGCGACGAAGGAGTGCCAGGCGCAGCTGAGCGACCTCTATCAGGCGGGCATAATCCAAACAGCAGTATGAGTGCAGAAAGGCCTTCGGGAGACCAGCGGCATCCTCCACCAGGTCCCCCAGCCCAGCATCAGGAGCTTCCTCAGCCGCGTTTGATCTCCTCCTCCGCTTTGTCTCCTTGCGATGTTCTCGCGTTACCAGCTGTTGCTGCAAGACGCCCGCATGCCCATCATATATTAAGCCTGGCTATCTACCCCTGATTCCCTGCTGACTCTAACGTATGGCTGCACCCCGCCCCTGCCCCCCTTCCTCGCTCTTCCCCTCCCCTTTCTCTCTTTTTCCCTCTTCTGTGCATATGTGCGTGTACACACATGCGTGCGTGGTTCGTGTGTGTGTGGGGGGGGGGGGGGGAGGGAGGGGGTGCTATGTGTGGTTGGGCAAGCGCCCAGTGGAATGTGTGAGCATCTACGGGGCGGGGAGTGTGTGGGGGGAGGAGGGGAGAGAGCACGCAGCCCCCCCCCCCCCCGCTCTCCTCTCTCTCTCTCTCTCTCTCTCTCTCTCTCTCTCTCTCTCTCTCTCTCTCTCTCTCTCTCTCTCTCTCTCTCTCTCTCTCTCTCCCCCCCCTCTCCCCCCCCCCACACACACACACGCGCGCGCGCGCGCATATACAGACAGACAGACAGACACACACACACACACACACACACACACACACACACACACACACACGCACCACACACCACACACACACACACACACACACCACACACACACACACACCACACACACACACACACACACACACACACACACACACCACACACACACACACACACACACACACACACACACACACACACACGCACACACCAGTGCCTGCGCGACCGTGCATCACCTTCTCAGGATTCCTTTTCCTCCCATTCTCCTCCCCCCCTTTTTCGTCTTGGCCTCACCACCTTGCCTCCCCGGAATGGGATGATAGCAGGAAAAAGCATGTATTCGGCTTAGCCCCCCCCGCCAGCACTACATGCCATACTTTGAATGAAAGGTATAAACAACATTACATTCTCTGTGTGATTAAAACACAGAGAATTACAAGTCCGCCTCAGACTGCTGTGGTACAATTCAACTTTATGACTGCCCAGCCAGAATGTACACTTCATAATACATGTGCTATGAATGGGCTGCTGCTGCTGCTGGTGCTAGCATGGCCTCGGTAGCAACGTCTGTCGTCCCTATGCTGGCTGAAAAGTTCAGCAGCAATAAGAACCAGAAGAAACTGGTCTGTGCGGAGCCGGTAGCCTCCACTCAAATTAAGTGGAAATGTACCCCTTCATGCCCAGAACTAGCCAGTACAAGAAACCGCATGCCGCCCACCCCCCAAGAATAGCAGCAGGGCCATTGCAAAACTATAGCCCCTCCCATAACGCCGGAGGCTGAAAGGAACAAGCCATATTTTCAAGAACAAAATTTGTGCTCTTAAAGTCCTTTAAGAATTAGTTTAGAACTTTGAACCCTGTTACACATAGAAAGACAGGGTGTATTGGTCAGCCTGCTTCAAAGAACTGCAAGTCCTTAGGAAGCTCAGAGCTATGAAACTATACGCTAACTACAGATCAAAATTCAAACTGTCCACTAAACAGGGCAATCTGCTGTTAAATGCTGCAAACGTCCGACAGATCAGCTCTAGCCATACCTGCTCCAAGTACCTCAGCGCACTTCTAACCACTTTTGGATGAACTTTCAGTTCCTCTGCTAGTTCATCTTCCTTAACCCATTCGCGTACTGTCAGCGCTTCCAGAAGAATCACTCCAAGCCCGACATACTCAGGCTGCGTCCACACACATCCTTTCAACAATTGCAGGAGGCAAGGGAATAGACTACATTCACAAGTGACGTCGGAAGCTTTTAGTAGTAATCATATCATTCATTTATAGCGAAGGTTCACCTTTGCTCTCCCTTTTGGTGCAGGGCCGGGTTCCGCTCCCCGTGGGGGGCACGGGCCCGTGTAGAACGCATTAGCTACCAGTTGTGCAACTTTCCGATATATTGGGGGCACTTTAGCCCTAAATTCCATGGACGCATAACAAAACGACCAAGTTTTACCTGATTACGACCTGCTAGCTACGTGTGTTCTCGGGTTACAGAAAGTTTAGGCAGGCCGAGTAATCACGCTCTGTCCACATTCAAAAAGAAATCATTACAAATACATTTCACGGCTCAACTGTAAAGGAAGGGTTTCTGGTCTACGTGTGTTTAGAGGAAAAGTTAACTGGATGGACTTGCGCCTGGTGCTCCCCTGCTGGTACGGAGGCTGTACAACTAATGTTGTACAATCGGCACAGCGCGCAAAGCATGCTTACAAGTACAGAAAGTTTCAAGCTATTTCTGCTAATGTTATCGAAACACTCTTTGCGGTAAATTCATATGTTCCTCTGAGATGACAGGAATCGTGATGCTTTAGGCACTGCCCGGGCCGGACTTTAAAGCATAAGATCTTTTTTACAGACGAACATGTGTAGGTATGTCTGGCATCCGAACCTCGGTGATAAACTTTGTCTCTGACCTGCTTCTTATTAATTTTCAGGCATATATCACGCTGCGTGTACAGAGGATTGCTTGAAAGCTCTTGAAGGAGGCAGAGGGAATGTGCAAAAGCTCTGCGGAAATGTACGAAGGTTGCAGGAGTTACAGCAACTCTGGCCTCTGATTCAAATATATGCTCGCATCCATGAACCATATTTGCGGAATTCTTCGACATCCCAGGAGAGTTTTGAAGTAGAAACGATGTTCCTGTCTTTAATGCGCTGGCCCAATTAATGCCAGGGCCACTGACGCAGTCTTACGATCAATTTTGGTTTCACTTTTTATCTTACCAACATTTTCATGCTAAACAACAGTTACCCTTTGCTAAGGAATTGTTGTGCCATGTGTACAAGGTTGTACAGCCTAGGTGGCTATAATTCTGTACTTTTCCTTTTGCCTCTAATGCCTGCTGGCGTAGCACTAGAAACTCTAGTTTAATTTCTGTCATATATAGATGGCTCGAAGTGCGTTTCTTGCTCGACTGCATCTGGTGTTGGGGAAAAGAGTCCAATAATTGGCGGTCGACTGTGAAAAATGCTAGCCATCCTCCTTGAAAGACGTGGTAGTAGCCGTCCTAGTGGCTTATAATCTGGCAGAAGCAGCAGCAGCAAACCTGGCAGGCGCAGCGGATCGAATTAGCACAGTGCTACTGGAAACTGTGCAGTGGGTTCTCCCGCAGGTGGAGCAGGTGGTGGCGCTGCAACAGCAGGTTATGGCGCTCCAACAAAGACAGCAGCACCAGCAGGTGAATGGAGCCCTGCATGCACGACGTACCCAGCAGTAGAACCAGATTTCAGAGCTGCAAGCAGAAGTTGAGGAGCACACACACACACACACACACACACACACACACACACACAACACACACACACACACACACACAGAGAGAGAGAGAGAGAGAGAGAGAGAGGAGAGAGAGAGAGAGAGAGAGGAGGAGAGAGAGAGGAGAGAGAGAGAGAGGAGAGGAGAGAGAGAGAGAGAGAGAGAGAGAGAGACAGAAGGGAGGGAGGGAGGGAGGAGGGAGAGAGAGAGAGAGAGAGGAGAGAGAGAGAGAGAGAGAGAGAGAGAGAGAGAGAGGGAGGGAGGGAGGGAGGGAGGGAGGGAGGGGAGGAGAGAGAGAGAGAGAGAGAGAGAGAGAGAGAGAGAGAGAGAGAGAGAGAGAGAGAGAAGAGAGAGAGAGAGAGAGGAGAGCGAGAGAGACAGACACACACAGAGAGAGAGAGAGAGAGTGAGAGAGAGAAGGGGGGAGGGGAGGGTGGGTGTGCGTGCATGCGTGTCTGTGTGTGTGTGTGTGTGTGTGTGTGTGTGTGTGTGTGTGTGTGTGTGTGTGTGTGTGTGTGTGTGTGTGTGTGTGTGTTGTGGATTCGGGAGGGGGGGGGCGCTATTGATGATGGCTGAAAAGGGAATGCAAGAGGTAGGAAGAAGCGGGTAACAAGTTAAGGGAAAAAACGAGCATACAAAGGGATGGGTGGGTAGTCCGACAAACACTGTGGCAGGCAGGCAGACAGATGGTAAGATACTCAGATGCGGTGGTGCTCCCACGAAAATGGCTTTGTGGATATGCAATAACCGAAAGAAAGAGCATCTCTTGATTTTGGAGATTAAGGAAGCAAATGTTTCCTCGCGGTCACCTGACACGAAGGAATGAATATTGCCATCCCCCGTCATGGTGACCGCCTCGGACTAATTCTCTTGCACCAGATGCCTCAGCCATGATTTGCTGACTGGATTGTGACGGAAGCATGTCCAAGAGTGGACCAAAACAAGCATGATGACCCTGCCACCAGGCGGCTGCCGGACAAGCAAGAGCCTCCCGTGCATTGATACTTGTTGCTGCCAGTAGTGACGAGAAGTGTATGGAAGGCAGGGGCAGGGCAGAGTCAAAGAACCTCCCACTCCTCATCGTCATCTAATTCTGCAGCAGGTCGTGCTGGGGCCGGAGCAGTAGCTTCTGCAGTGGGCAACACAACATCCTCCCAAATGTCTTCTTCCTCCTCGTGCTGCCCTTCTTCTGCCTGTAAAAAGTGTTAAATGGGATCAGCTTTCAACTCATATCCAATCTCTTAAAATATGTGACAACAAGACATCACTGTACTGCTTGTTCCACAGCTGGCCTCGTGTGTATGTGAAGGAGCGAGATGCAAAAGACGATTCATGCATGCATTCTGCTGCAGCCTTTGTTGCCCAATGGAAGGTTAAAATTGTGCTTGCCAAGTACAACCTCGTGGTCCTGAACATCTGATGCCCCCTACTTTGCAAATCTCACAAGCATTTTGACCTTGCACCACGAAAACAAAGGTCTTGTAAGTGCTTTTGGTTCACTGCAAATACTCCTAGGTGAGCACACTTGTGGGTGTGGTGAAACCGTCGTAGCATGCAGCTGGGAAGTGGTCGGCTCAGGCAGATGGGCTTGCAGAGGTACACACCGCACAAGCGTGCATGCAACACAGGCACGCACACGTGCGTGAGCACACGCATACACATGCACATGCACAGAACCCCCTGCCCCCTCGCTGCCCCATGAAAAGGTGAAACATTATCTTGTCAAAGATACTCGTGTGCTCTCTAACGTGTCTGTGCATTTGAGTGCTGTACTGCTCCACCTTGTGTGATATCAAAGAGGTTACTTGTCCTCAACTTCCTCCTTCAGATGGCAACGAAGGAGTGCCAGGCGCAGCTGAGCAACTTCTATCAGGCGGGCATGATCCAAACAGCAGTAAGAGTGCAGGATGGCTTTTGAGAGACCGGCGGCATCCTCCACCAGGTCCCACAGCCCAGCATCAGGAGCTTACTCAGCCGCGGTTGATCTCCTCCTCCGCTTTAATTCCTTGCAATGTTCTTGCATTACCAGATGTTGCTGCAAGACACCCGCACGTCCATCATACATTAAGCCCCGCTATCCACCCCTCATTCCCTGCCGCCTTATCGCATGGGCTGCACCTCACCCCTGCCCCCCTTTCCTCTCTCTCTGCCCCCTCCTCCTCTCTCATTCCCTCTTCTGTGCATATGTGCGTCTACACACGTGCGTGGGGGGTGGGTGTGTGTGTGTGTGTGTGTGTGTGTGTGTGTGTGTGTGTGTGTGTGTGTGTGTGTGTGTGTGTGTGTGTGTGTGTGTGTGTGTGTGTGTGTGTCTTAAATGCTGCAGTTGTCCAGCAGATCAGCTGTAGCCATCCCTGCTCCAAATACCTCAGCGCACTTCTAACCACTTTTAGATGCAGTTTCACTTCCTCTGCTAGTTCATCTTCCTCAACCCTCTTGCGGACTGTCAACGCTTCCAGAAGAATCACTCCAAGCCCGACATGCTCAGGCTGCGTCCCCAAACGTCCTTTAAACCTTTGCAGGAGGCAAGGGAATATGCTACAGACAGAAGTTACGACGGAAGCATTTAGATTAGTAATCACATCATTCAGTCATAGCGAAGGTTCACCTTTGCTTTCCCTTGCTGGGCCGGGTTCCGTTCCCTGTGAGGGGCATGTGCCCCTGTAGAACGAATCAGCTACCAGTTGTACCAATTTAATATATATATTGGGGGCACTTCACCCCTAAAACCCATAGTTGCTTGACGAAACGACCAGGTTTTCCTGATGACGAACTGCTAACTACGAGTTGTTCCGCGCTAGTGAAATTTAGACCGGCCGCGTGATTCCACGCTGTCCAAATACAAAGCGGAGGACGCATAACATATGCATCTCATGCCAAAACTGAAAACTAAGGGTTTCTGGTCTACGTGTGTTTAATGGAAAAGTAAAGTGGTTGGTCGGGCCCGTTGCTCCCGTGCTGGTATCGCGGCAGTACAACGATTGCTGTACAACTTGTACAGTACAATCCGCACAGCGCGCAAAGCATGCTAACATGTAGAGCACATGTCTGCTATTTCTGCTGATGTTATTGAAACACTCTCAAAGGTTTTTCATATGTACCTCTGAGACGACAGAATGGGGATGCTTGAGGCATTGTCTGTGCCGGACTTTATCATTAAAACTTTCGTAGACGATCCTGTAGAGGTATGCCCGACGACTGTCGTCCGAGCCTCTGTGATGAACTTTGTCTCTGACCCGGGTTTATATTAATTTTCAGGTATCTGTCATGCTGCGCGTCCAGCACGCAGCAAAGATTACAGAGGATTGCTTGAAAGCTCTTGAAGATGGGAGAGGGAATATACAAGAGCTCTGCGGAAGTTTACACAAATGTTTACAGGAGTTACAGCAGCTATGTCCTCTGATTAAAATGTATGCTAGCATCCATGGAACATATTATCGGAAGCTTTCGAAATTCCAGGAGACATTTGAACTGGTAAGGACGTTCTTGTCTTCAATGCGCTGGCCCAGGTGAATCACAGGGTCCCTGAAGCAGTCATACGATTTTTTTTGGTTTCAATTTTATTTTACTAGCATTTTCATGCTATGTAACAGTTACCCTCGCAAAGGTTTTGATGGTTAACCCACGTGTACAAGGTTGTGCAGCCTAGGTGGCTATAATTTTGTACTTTTCCTTTTGCACCTTTATGACTAAATGCCTTAGCAAAATATTGTATGTTATAATGCACAGATGGCTCGAAGTGCTTTTCTTGCTCAGCTGCACCTGGAGTTGGGGAAAAGAGTCCAAAAGTTTGCGGTTGACTGTGAAAATTACCAGCCATCCTCCTTGAAAGAGGTGACAATAGCCGTCCTTGTGCTTCTGCTTTTTTAAAAATGCTTTCTGGCGTGCGCACAGGACAGAATGCTTCCTTTTGCTATAATTGTGATTTGGGGGGTTTTCTGACAACTCTCAACCCGGAGTTATATGTCCCATTTGGGTTTTGTAAGTGATACCAAGGCACTGATGAAGGATTCGTGTTGTACATTGAATCATTGGCAACTACCGGGATGAATCCTTGTGGCCAACTCTTACAGTTGAGCTCGTGTCCGTTGGACCATACTAACATTAGTGTCAAGATCCATGCCACAAGTCGCGAAAGGCTCTTGTCGATTAGATTGAGTGAGGCAGCTCATTGAAGGCATAGACCCAGATTTTGCGGGGCGCAAGTAGGTGTGCCTGACCTTGGGAGGAGCTGCATGCAGGTTATCTGCAAAATTCTGTCACAGCCATGTCAGACCCCCATGGGTGCAGAACTACCTATCCCAGGTGATTGACCATTTTTCAAAGGATGCTTTTCCACAAGCTTTCCTGCCAACCTGTTTGTCCTTGCTGATTGCAATGGCGTTTGGTCTATGTTGTTCTCTCTGTGTCTCAAAGGTGGGGGGTTAGGGGGGCTTCAAGAAGAGAAAGTGAGCAGGTTGGTGAGGAAGGAAAAGGTGAGGGAAGGAGGAAGGCTGGGAAGTGGGAGAAGGGGTGAGGTCGATATGCCAGAAGGAGAGAGGGGGAGCGGGTGGCGGGGGGGGGGGGCGAGGAGGACTTTGTTTTCAATGATGGCCTTACCTGACTTTTGGGCAGTGATGACACGTCTGCCCAGTTTAACTGTTGTGTGAAGGAAGAGTGACAGCTGTGCAAACTGCACTCTCAAGTTCTTGTGATAGTGTTTTGTTGATTTGCAGCTGTGTCAGCCCTCACATGGCCATTTCCTTTGACAGATCTGTGAGTCTTCATGATCTGGCACTTTCATCTCGAAACAAAGTTATTCATAAATCAGGCTTTTGGAGTCTCAGCAGGCTACAGCGAGAGGGCAGTTGGCGCTAGGGATATCACTCCGCCTCCAGCGAGCAATACTTGCCTGAATGTGGGCCAAATGCGCCATACACTACATGGAGCTTCGAACGGCAGTTCTGGAAGCGCTCAGGATAGGTTTCAGCGACCTTCCAATGCTCGCTCTACCACTGTCCCTCTGGTACGTTTACAGACCATCTAGAGCGCTTGTGTGTCTAGAGAGCAGCGATGATATGATTCTCTATTTGTAGGCATACACACATTTTGGTTGCCAGTGCAGATGTGGACCTGACTGTCGAGTTCCTGTAGATCAATAGGTTTGTGCAATTTCACTTTTGTATCATCTTTTTCCTGTGTTTGCTCTGCCGCATGCAAGCACGGACCCCCATTCCATAAGTCATATGGTGTGTGGCAGCTTGTGGGAAGCGGGGTTGTGGGGAGGGGGGAGTAAAGGTGATGTACCTGGGTACACAATACGTTTCGTAATGCTGAGCCTCTTTGTGATAATGTGTGGCCTTGCCAACCTCGCTCCATGAACAAGCACTTGTGCCTGCCAGGCCACACTCGCTAGCTTGAGATTGCTTTTTGTCGTTCTCTCCTGCATTTCTGCGTGCTTCCACGCATCTTGACTCAAACAGCCTTTTGGGCGGTCGGGTAGGGGCCGTCGTTTCCTGACAGCGGGCCACTTGGACGCGATGGAGACGCTGGCATGACACTGCCCTCCGTACCACACAGATTACTTGAAGCCCGCATGCCGCACATGCTGCCATTGCACCAAGTGTTTGGCCCGGTGGCAAACCCATGGGCTGGTCCTCCCGGGAAGATGGCTTTCCTGTCCATACCTCCCACCGCAGGCCAATTGGGAGGCCTTCCTGCGGTACAGAGCACAGGCTCTCTTTTGCCCTCCAATGCATTTGCCAGAGTGGAGGCCCGTCAGCAGTGTCTTGGCAGTGCATCGCCTGGAGTGGGACCCTATGTACAGCCTCCCTTGGGGGAGTCGGGGAGGCCTGCCAACTCCATTCGGGGTCATTTGGGTTCCCTGGGAAACGTTTTAGGCATGACAGGTAGAACGGGCAAGGGCGCTCCTGGACAAAGTCATGAGGGCTTTGCCCCCGCCCCTCCAAGTGGGGGGACAAGGGGTGCGCAGAGTTATGCTCCATTCTTGGCAGACAGTGTCTTGTCTGGAGCGGCGCCTAGAGGGTTTGATCCCCAAGCTCACAGCAGTGCTGCAAATGTGGGAACAAACCCGGCGTTTCAATACTTGTTGCAGCACTGCGGGAGAACTCTTGGCCCCTCAAAATGTCAGGCCACCACAGCTCCTGCAAATGCCTCTGGGGCTGGAGATGAAGTCAGTGCAAGCATTTCAAGGCAGCGTCATTCACGGGTTTCGGCCCCTTTGGAGAGTGGGCAGCACTGGATGCCACCACTGCAAGCAGTTAGAGAGCCTTATGAACAGTGTCAGAGGCTCCCTGGCAAAAGTGTGCCCCACATTCCGAGTTCCATGCCCCCAAGTGCTTGGGATGGCTTGCTGAGCGAGGCTGGATTGGAAGCACGGGCAAGAAGACATGGGGGGGATGCCAAGTGTTATTTCAGGAGTGCACTCATCCCAAGGGACCACCAGACTGCAGGGAGTGAGGCTAGGGGAGCGGGCAGGGCACCTGCGGGACAGTCCCACGAGGACCATTCAAACTGTCTCGAGATGCCAGCTATGTTACAGCCGCACGTTGGTGAGGAGGCTGCGGCAGAAGGGGCGAAATTGGGAGCTGGTAACACAGCTCTGGGACCAGCGTCACGGGAGCGCCCGGATGAAGCTATGCCTGGGGGGGCGCCAAATCTGGAAGCATGCGGAACAGTGGAGCCTCCTGTTCAAGCTGGAATTCACGTGATGAGAGCCACGGTTGTGGAAACCGCACTTCAAATGGTGCGAAAGGGGTCAGTGCAGTCATTCCTGCAGCCCCAGCACCAAGCCGGGCCATCCCTGCTCGCTCCAGTATGTCAGATCCATCAACCTTGTCTCAGGGGCTCAACTGCACATCCACGCCAGCAGCAACCTGCCTCAGATCTCGGTGGGGGTGCAAAACGCATGATCAGCAATGTAGGAGGGCACGAGTGGGAATCGAACCCATGTCCTCATTCGATCAGGCTGGGTGCGACAATTCACCTGTCTGATGCTGACCAAGGCGTCCAGGTGCCCTCGATGAGAGCTTTTGCTGTTACATCAAATGCAGCTTTGGTACCCAACAGTTTCTCTTACAGGCCTCAGGAACCCCAACCCGGGTCAGGGTGTGCCCCAGGAGGAGGCACAGGGACCCTCAGCGGGCGGCAGAATGGGTTGCCGAATATACAGCCCCAGGAATGGTCATTTGGAGGAGGAGCAAATGCAAACCTTGGGGGCCTCTTCGAGCGTCCCCGTGAGTTTGGACCCCGCCGACGGTCTCCAGGTGCAGGGGGGACTTGCGCTTATGCAGACGGGCCGGGCCAGCGTAATGTGATGGCTGCTGCAGCACCCCAGCGTGATGGCGCTGCATTAGGGGTACAGCCTGACGGCGGTACAGGGGGTGTTGAACAGCTCCGACAGAATTATGCCGCCGCTGCAACACAGCGAGAAGTCAGTGCAGGGGTATTTGGAGCCCTCTGGCAGGGGGAGGGGGCCGCTACTGGAGGGCGGCCTGAAGGCAGCAAAGATGATGCTCTCGACACCGTGGGGATTGATGACGGCAACGTCATCCTGTCCCAGTCCTTCGAGCCATTTGTGCAGTGCTCTCAGGTTGCCCTTGAACCCACCCTGTGGAGTCACTCGGTGCGGCCATGCGCGGAACACGAGGATGCAGGGCTGTCGGGACAGGGACGTGCCATATTGACTCAAGGGGCAGTAGAAAAAGCCGCCGCGCACAATCTCTCCTCCCGTGTGGATCCGGCAGGGAATGCGGGTGATGCGGCTCCAGCCAGCCACATGCCACACTCTGGACAGCCTGCAGCATCAGCAGACTTGAGGCAGGCACCTGGCCTGAACCCCTCTTCGGTGGTGGGCCCTCAAATCCAAGGCACCACAGAGGGCGGCCCTTCTCCTTTTCGCCACCCGCCATGCCTGAGGGAGCAAGACGCTCCTGCGGTTCCCGACCGCGGCGCCTGCCAGACATCATTTCAACCTCCACTGCACCATTGGATGCCTGCCCAACGGCACGAGAGAGTACCTGCGGAGGGCGGTACGGGGGCTAGAGAGGATCGTGCCCGGTTGCCGGGCGCAACACGCCCGCATGCCCAGACAGGCAGGGGGGTGGGGGCCCGGACGGATTTATCGAGCAGCCAGAGCCAGGGGGCAGCCCGCGAGAGGGACAACAGCGACTCGGGCGCCGATAGGCATGCTGGTGTTCAGCCTGCACGTGGAAGAAGCCCAGAGGATCAGGCAACTTATAGCCGAAGCGGTCCCAGCCAAGTGGAGCCTGCAGGCGGCGGGACGCAGACGCAGCAGGGGAGCTTTGCTTTCCGGGCGGAAGGCGTCGCGGGCGGGTCTGTCTGGCCCGAACAGCCGACTCCGCCCCTGATCTCACCCCCCCGGCACGACCCAGCGCCGAGTCGCTCCTTGGGCTCCCCTTTGCCATCTCAGCCGGCAACCCAGGGGCCCGCGCCTCGGGAGTGCGGCGGTACCTCGCCAGCCGCAGAAGTGCTCTGCGTCAGCGCTGACTTCGCGGGTGCCGCAAGAGTGGCACTCGAGGGAGCCCAAGCAGGGAATGAAGGCGCTCACCTCCGAAACTCCCCGCATCCAGACGGCGTAGAGCCGCTGTTTCTATCGCAACCCCCTGCAGCCTGTGGAGCGGAGGCTGGGCCCCCGAGTGCTGCGAAGCCACAGCAAGGAGCATGCGGCATGGATTCGGGTCGTAGTCGTGAGGAGCATCCTGGCACTGGAGGGGAGACCCCTTTGCTGCAGTGCAAGGAAGACCGCCTGATTCGGTTTCCTCCAGGCGTCCTTGGCAAGTCTGGGAGTACTGCTGGACAGAGGCTTGTCCAGCATGTGGGTGCAGTTGTGGGCAGGAGGTCGCCTGTGGGACGAGGTGCACAGCAAGAGGAATGCACAGGCGCTGGGGTGGGGTCCCTCCAGCCCTTCTGCCACACCGCTGGTATGGCCGGCTGTAGCTTGCAGCTGGGCCAGGAGCCCTGCACGGCACTCTCCAAGACAGGGCAGGGCTGCCGGCACATGCCTGGGGTTGGAGCGCTGGAGTGCACGCCTGCAGGCGGCAACATCCCCCCTTGCAGCGTGGAGCGGCCCTCCACTTCTACCATAGCCCAAGCGCTTGGAGAAGTTACTGCGGTGGTGACAGGTCGGAACAACCCCCCCCCCCCCACACACACACACACACACACACACACACACTCTCTCTCTGTCTCTCTCTCTCTCTCTCTCTCTCTCTCTCTCTCTCTCTCTCTCTCTCTCTCTCTCTCTCTCTCTCTCTCTCTCTCTCTCTCTCTCACTCACTCACACACACACACACACACACACACACACACACAGACACACACACACACACACACACACACACACACACACACACACACACACACACACACACACACACACACACACAAGGCAGTTGTAGGTACGAAGGTGCTGAATTGTGGAGGTACGCGAATGGTATATGGAGGTAAGCGTATGTCTTATCTGATGTCATGGTGTGTCTACGGGTGAGATCTCCAACCTTTGAGCAGCATTGTTGGACCCTTGGGTTTGCGCTTTATTTGGATGGCTGTGCATGGTGGTGCAGGCACGACAGGGACAAGCCGGGACGTCGTGTCGAACACAGATGAATTACTGGACGGTTCGGAGCCTCAAAGCGGAAACGATAGGCCTCTCCTCCCTGGTGCGATGAAGATAATGCTGATGTCCCCGTGCAGCTTATCAAACTTAGTATCCGGGCCACTGAGCAGTTTAGACCCGTCAGGACACCTACACAGCCTTCTAAATGGCCCCTGTTATTATGCACCTCGTCCCCATCTTCCTCTGTTCCCTTGCTCCTTCCTTTAATGTTCTGTGCTGTTCGTTCTCTGATGTGTCTTTGCACAGAATGGTGGTCAATGCATTTAAAGGAAGCCTTCGGATGCTTTCAACCACAGAAGGTCCAGGCAAATGCTGTTGCTCTTGGGGACAAATCCATAGGTGTCGGAGGCTGACACGTTTCTTGCGATCATATCAGCATTTTATCATGGCGAGTCCTGGGAGTTTGTATTGTTTTCAATGAGCGTCAGGAAGGCTTAGCTTAGGCTGCTCACTTCCCTTTGTCTTCCTCTGTTCGTGAGGAGATGCCAAATTGACAGTGCACACTTTGCGGTTATCTGGCTGGGTTCCCCGCAAGCCAATCGTCGGCGGGGTTTTGCAGTCTGGACGTTTAGCCACCTTATGCAGAGCATGTCAATTGCAAGTTGCTGCAAGCTGAAAACTAAGGCTTCAGCCTCTGCGCTAATTCGCAAGCCAGCGTTTTCAACGTGCTCATGGATGAGCGTGTGTGCTATCCTGCGAGTTGGATTTCTTTTGCTTACAGGATGCGAGGTGAAGTCCAAGCATAGCCCCTGGATCTTTCTCAAACTTGAGATTGTCTCAAGTGATGGGAGGGGCCATGCTGTGGAAGGGCCCCAAAGCACCTATCGTGGTGCATGTAACTGTTGAGTTAGAACAAAGTTTGTGTGTTCCCTCGGGTTGTGCCTCTGGCCCACCTCCAGTTTATGCGCTCCGCGTCTCTCCCACCCATCCCTCCCCCACGACTCACAGGACATGCGAGGGCGCCATAGGCCATTCTTACTTGACTTCTAGTTCTAGTGTCAAGAATGCGCGTGCTCATCGCAGGGGCTGTCCGAGTGGAAGGAGGCGTTGCCGCCGTGAGCCAGCGGGACTCAAACTCCCCAAAGACGCATGCGGGAGCGCAGCGCGCCCTTCAGAACGGCGCAATCTGCGGCCGCAGCCTCTTCATGACACCTGTAGATACCGAGCCCCTGGGGAGACCCACTCCAAGCGAGGGACCCGGCTTGGCCCCCATTCGCATCGCTGTCAACCCCCATGAACCGCCTGCCGGTCTCACCCCCGTGCACCCCAACGCCGTGAGTCTTGCTCAAGGCCCCACCCCAGTGGACCCAGGCTCCCACCTGCTGGGGCCTGCAAAAAACGCGGCAATGCGACGGGACGGAAATTTGCCCCTGGCGAGCCAGCGAGAGCGGCATCAGTGGGGCCCCGCTTCCCCACTGCCATCTGACCAGGCACCGAGCGACGACTCCTCCCAGCGCCGCCTCCCGCTGGCTCAGCTTGCGAGCTTTGGGAACCATGCGGCCAGCCTGCTGCAGGGAGTCAGGAGTCCCGATGAGGAGGCCTCAGCCTCCAAGGTAGCCCCTGGCCCTGCTGGCAAGCAGGCGTTGTCGGGAGCTCGGATGCAAAGGACTGCCTCCTGCAGGAGTGCGCAGCAAGACTGTGCGGATGCCTCTCAAGGGCTGTCACAGGCACGCTCTGGGCTGCGGCCAAGCCCTCCTTGCAGCCCGCCCAGTGGCCCTGGGGAAGGCATCGTTGCGGCAGATGCCGAAGGAAGCGGCGGCCCCCCTGGTACAACTTCTGGAGGCGTTGCAGGTTATGAGAAGCCCTCCTCGAGGTTTGCCACCGCCTTGGAGGGCCGAGAGTCAGGCCTAGAGAGCTCAAAGTGGGGTGGACGGCCCTTGGCTGTCGAGACCGTGACCCTTGGGGTCCCACACCCTAGTGGGATGTCCTTGTATGAAAGCCAGATGGAACTGCAGCTCTGCCAAGGGACCGCTGGCCTGGGTGCTCCCTCCAGTGGTCCCTTTACACGCAAACGGCCCCACAGCGGTATAAGCATCGGCCCCCGGCTTGAGGAGGGTGGCAGTCAGGCTTGGCCTGCCCAAGGAAAGCGGCAGTGCCTAGAAGGGATTGGAAGCCTGGGTGGTGAAGTCCGGGGTGCGGAGGAGGGTGGCCTTGGGCTGGACCTCCCACCCACGCAGCCCCCCTCGACAGATCCCTTCCACACAGCTACGGGAATGGGGCCCATATCTGGCAGCACGGGACTGCAGCTTCAAATTGGGTCGGAAGAGCAGGATGACCGGGTCAGTTGCCTGGCTCAGCGCGAAATTATTGCGACTCGGTCAAATTCTTGTGAGTCGCTTTTTTGATTCCTTCGGTTGAGCCAGTTGTGGTTCTTGCTGATGCTGTTACACCAGCCACTCTATGCCCGTGATCTCAGATGCGTTGTGCATGATGATGATCTTATCGCAACAAAGAAAACAAAAGCTGTCAAGCACCGGATCCCCCTGCCGCCCTATACGCCCCTCTCTCATCCAAGAAAGTCCACGCCCCCTACCCTCTACCCCCCACTCTCTCACACTCTGGTGTGTGTGTGTGTGTGTGTGTGTGTGTGTGTGTGTGTGTGTGTGTGTGTGTGTGTGTGTGTGCACATGAGGGAGCTGGAGGAGAAGGGGCACTGGGTTGACGGCATCCTTCCTGGGGCGTGTTCTTGGAGCCTTATATCTGTTTCATATGAGTGTTGTGTGTGCCGGTATCTGGGTACCTCGATGTACATTTTACACGAGCAAGGAACCTGTGCTTTTACAACGCTTTTCCTATGTCAGTTGCCGCATGTAGTTGCAGCAAGGTGCTAACGTGTACATGGTGCGACTTGCTGAAAAGAAATGTAAATTCAGGTGTGTCTTCCTATTTCATTTTGACGCTCTGCTTGGGTGTCCGTAGTTGGTGCTTATGAAATCACAGTCATTGCAGCCACCGCATGCGGGGCTTTCAATCACAGGACTTTATTACGCCGTGACTTTTCTACTGCACTCGTGCCCTTTCATGGTGATTCCACCCTTCGCACTGGATAACCCCGACACATAACTAGTTCCTTCAATTCATTTTCATAATGGAAGTGTGTTGTTTGAAGCTATAGCACATCGCTTACTGTGGTCATTTGGCATGGCAGGTGGGGCAGATGTAACATAGGATCCTCTGCCAAGGATCTCTTGTGGTGTGCGGGACGCATTGCGACCTCACAGGAGGAAACCAATTGGGGACTGATGTACACGATGTTGTGGGAGGAGCACAAGTCGTGGGAAGAGCACCACGTTGTAGTAGTAGTCTTTCTTGCTATGTACATGTACGCATTGGAGTTTTGACAACTGCTAGCTGGTAAACAGACTTTTGTCCAGCTGTTGTACACACGTCCTTGCGTCCGTCTAGACTTCTGGGGAAACAACGAAGCTTTAACTTGCATGCATCTCAGGTCCGTTAATCTTCCAAAATTCTGAACTTTCCCTAGATTAAGAATTTAGAACACTGCCGACACATGTGCATCTAGGGAACCTAACCTCACGTTCATTAAGCATACAAATGTCTTAAGTGTAGGACATATATATGGTCATGTAAGGCCAGATGCGTAGTCGGGGTTGTGTTCAAAATCCCCAGGGGTCTGACATGGAGTGTTTGGAGGCAAACGGCCTTATTTGATGCAGCCGTTGGGTCTGGGACAAGCGAATCAAGGCATATCAAACCCTGCGCATGGTCAATGGAAGGTTGGCATGGTTGCGTGCGTGCAGCGCTGCTGGTCTCCGCTGTAACCTGGTCACCATTTTGCGTACCTCGTCAACTTTGTTTGTAGATTGCTTCATTAACGTTTCCAAAACGTTTCCAATAACCCACAAAAAATGGGAGAGAGAAAAAGGAAGAAGAGGCTGGCGATGTGGAGAAAGAGTTCCTTCCATCTATAATTATAAATTCTCAGAAGTTGTGAATCAGCCGAACAGCCACCCTGCCCAACCCCCCCTTTTGTCCCTCGTTCGTGCACGCATGCTCGGGCATGATTCTGAGCGCGGTCGTGGGCACAGCGCCCCATGTGCGAGAGTGGGTGCTGGAGTGGGCATGCATGCATTGGTGGACGGGGGGGAGGAGTTGGATGCTAGCCTGGAAAGGTTGACTGCTACAAGGACTGTAGACGGGGTTCTTGAGGTGACCTTCCCACTGCAGGACTTATTGCGCCCATGCAGACTTATCAGGTAGTTAGTGGCCAAGCCTGGCTGCAACTCACGGCCGACATTGGGGTTTCCAGGCCAGAAAAGCTGCATAAGTCTTGTGGTAGGGTCTGACTCCGGTCTTCAAAAGCTGCAGAAAACTGGAATGTGCGCAGGTTTCAGGGCCACCTGCCCGTGACAGAAAAATGAATTTTACGACCCTGCCTAGTCGTGAGGCACTGCCATTGTCAGCATGCGCAGGGGGGCAGGTTAAATACCAGCAGTGCCGGTCTGGCACACGTATCCGCCATGGGGCATAACAATGGTAATGTTTTTAACGCTGTTAATGTTAATTGAGTGGAATCTGGGGTAGCATTTCTGCGGGGTGGCACCGAGGCGGTGATGCCACATGGCGCTTTCGTGTGCACCGACTCCTTGACGGCCGAGCCAGGTTAAGGCATACATCCCCTGTCTTAGTACATTGTCACAGAGACGATATGCAGCCACAGGAGTTGAGTGATAAGTACCATTAAATAAGGAGAAGCAAGTCATTTCGTTGCACAACTCAGTTTAGTTGTCAAGTTATCTGTAAGTTTTAGGGGTGTCGCAAATTCCACCACCACGGCCAGCCACTGAGCGGCGATCTGTAACCATCATGGGGTGGGGTTTTAGGGCTCTCGCCCCCATCTTCCTTTTCCTGAGACATATGCTACCATCATGGTGACGGCTGCACAGCACTCGAGCATGTTACTTTCCACAACTACAAAATTATCCACTCTTTATATACTTTACTAACAGAAGACTTGATGAAGGTGGATGTTCAGGACTTCGGCAGACTTTAGTATGTGGTTACAAATGCAGCGAATCCCTTTGAACGCAGTCTTTGGGAGAGACATCACTGCCATCATGTCATAGAAAAAGGAAGATGGGGGCGAGAGCCCTAAACTCCCACCCCACTACCCCCAGCAGTTTGACCCGGCAGACTTACTAATAAGGAAAACCCCCAAAACCCAGAAAGATAATATCACATGGGTTCCATACGTATACGTACGTTACCCCCCCCCCCCCCCCGGGAGGTCCAATTTACCTGGACATCTTTAAAAAGCCACCCTCACCCCCCCCCCCCCCCCCAAAAAAAAAAAAAAAAAAAAAACCACCCACACCCACAGCATCCAGTGTAATGAGTTGTGGACATGAGTGGGCGGTGGCATTTCCGTACCATAAACTGAAAGTTTGGGTGGGACCCCTGCTGGCAGATGTGGCACCATACCCAGAAGGTCCGTGGACATGCATACAGTGGGCTGTGGTGTGTTGGGGTCATATAAACAGTGCATGGTGATATGTCTGTAAGTGTCAGTGACATTATGGGGTACGTCGGACAATCCCTGAGGAAATAATCAATTGTGAATTAAACATATTCTCTTTGTGGTCAACTTGGATCTTACGTATGGCTAGGTTTTGGAACAATATAGCGGCCATGAGACCTGATTCATTACACTACAAGGTCCTCATGCATGACATTAGGTTGGCAATAGTAGAAGGCCGAGAAACGTTTTCGGGTACCCTTATGCAACAACTTAAGAAACTAGGATACTATATAGCTGACCATGTGCGGTTTGACAGAGCCTTGCAGATTGACATTTCACAGGTAAAGGATCTGTTAGACCGTAAAAGTGACATGATATGGGATGACCTAGACATCTCCCCTCGCTCTTGTGCATCCCCAAGAGCCTTATTCTGCAGATACCAAAGGTGGTTCGCACGTCCGCCTCATGTACCACGGAGTAAGAGTGTGCTCAAACTCCACCTTCCTAATGGTACATTGCGGACCTTTATGCGATTTAGATTAGGGTGTCATGACCTTCCTATTGATAAAGGTAGACAACAAGGCATCCCTCGAGACCAGAGGATTTGCACGAGGTGCTCCTTAGAGCTCGTTGGTGATGAACATCATCTGTTGTTCACTTGTCCGGCTGTACAACATGTACGGCAACAATTTATGCATCTTTTTCAACAAAGGAGTCGATCTGTACAGACGTTTATGTGGCAAGAAGACCTTGAAGGGGTTGCCAAATTTGTGACTAGAGCACTGGAGAGCTACCTCACTCTCCCAGGTGCTGTGCGACCTTAGTTGGCTAGATATGGGTAATTCATTGTACTGCCGTCCTCTTCAGCCCTAGTGGCTGGTCTTTGGATGTAATCTTCCTTTCCTTTCCTTTATGTCGGGGCAAACCTGTACTGCCGGAACGGTGTCGGCAGTGCCGGACCGCCACTGCCGCCGGCAGTCTGCCGGTAGCTTTGACGACACCCTCGTTCGAGATCGAAGCTTTGGACTCGCAGGTTTGGATCCATGGAGTACCTATCCAGGAAGCTCGCTAGTTGATAGCCAAGCCAAGCGGATGACTCCAAGCTATCTCCCGTTCTTTTACTCTTGAACGTTGGATCTACCACCAATTTGGGAGCCAGGACATTAGAGATCTCTCTGCCTCTGTTGATTGTAGCACGGGAGTACGGGCGAGCGGTTCAGTAACCCTTCGGGCGTTGCACAGATCACCTTGGAGATTGATGAATTGATTTGGCATACTCAGAAGTGTGTGCTAAATTGCCTACGGTAAGTAGACACCTGGACCGTTTTCGGATTGGAGGTCCCGCTCTTTGGACGCTCAGTCTTCGGCCCTGGTTTGGGAGCGCATGGGACCAGATTGGTCATAGATACAATTGTTTTGATTCATTTGATTCATGTCGACATGCTTAGCCCCATTAAACTTGGGAGGAGGTCAGCCAAAACTAGTCTGGTTCAGTCATGTGCGTGCATTAGGTTCCACTAACTCTAAGACGTCAAGCCTGGTAGCAAGGTGGTATCTTGTTTAACTTCAGTATCTGATTCCAAGTATGATAAATTCTTGCTTCAACACGCGTGTCCGGGAAGTCGCCCAAAGCCCTAGGGTAACTTTGGCCAGGTAATGATCCGCGTCAGCTGGAGAGCTTGCTGTGTGCGGGACTCACGCCTGTTTAAATGACTATCGAATTTCATTTTCTTAGAGTCAAGTTGGGTATTTAGCAACATCTGCTAGGCTTTGTGACACCGATGTGGCACTCCGTTCGCCAAGAAACACCTCTTAAGAGACCATTTCATATCAAAACTGGATTCGTCCAGTAGTCTCCATCATTTAAGATTGCAAGGAAGCTAAATGGTCATCTCTTAAAATCGGCTCAGGTAGCACCATGGCTCTCAACGTGCCTAAATACAACGATCCAGTGACAGACACCCCTTTCAGCACACATTCACTTCAAATGGAGGAGAACACGAAGAACAAAGCCACGAAGTTCACAGACGAGGAAAACGCCATGATGACTATCACAGGTACTGGTTTTACCTCTCCCGTAAGGACCACAGGAGACAGGATAGGCTGAGAATGAGAGGGGCTTGAGAGACAGTTGTTGAGGTAAAGATGCCTGGCGGCTTTGAAGATGCTGTGCAGTACGATTAAGAGAGGTCTGGGAATGTATGGCAGAGTCTGAGACAGATGCTTGCAGCAAATGTACTATCTAGAAGTCCATGTTGTACAAGGTTGTGGTGCAGGTTGATGATGGCATGAATCGCTTTTGTAGTGGCTGATCTGAAATAAATCAAGTGTATGCCCGCCCTGTTTCTAAGGGCTCATGGAAAGTTTACGTATCTTTCAAGCTTGAGATAGGATCTCTGTGGGAGGCAGGCTCTCGGAATGCGTCATGGTGGGGCACCTTGTATCACAATGTGACGGCCATGATAGGAGCCGGTGTGCTTGGCCTTCCTCATGCTATGACTTACCTGGGTAAGGCTTCCCAGCATTTCCTTAAGCTGCCAAAATGCAGCCCCCACCTGCAGGGACTAGACTTGCCAGCAATGATGTTTGAACCAAACAAGTCTTTTGCTTTCTTAAATAGCCTCGTGTTCATATGACTCCTGCTTACCCTTCCTCTTTGTGAGAGAGGAGGGGCGGGAAGGGAGGGAGGGAGGAATGGGGTGGAGGAGAGAGAGAGAGAGAGAGAGAGAGAGAGAGAGAGAGAGAGAGAGAGAGAGAGAGAGAGAGAGAGAGAGAGGGGGGGGGGGGGAGAGGGGGAGAGAGGGGGAGTACAAGGAGGCGGGGTGGCAGCGGTCGTGGGCGCCGTCGGGGGAAAGGGGGGGGGAGAGAGAGAGAGAGAGAGAGAGAGAGAGAGAGAGAGAGAGAGAGAGAGAGAGAGAGAGAGAGAGAGAGAGAGAGAGAGAGAGGGGGGGGGGGGGGGGAGGGAGGGAGGGGGGAATGGGGAGACGAGGTGGGAGCGGTCGTGGGCGCCGTCGGGGAAGGGGGAGGGGGACACACACACACACACACACACACACACACAACACACAACAAAAACAAAAAAAAAAAAAAAAAAAAAAAAAAAAAAAAAAAGAGAGAAGAAAGAGAGAGAAGAGAGAGAGAGAGAAAAAAAAAGAGAGAGAGAGAGAGAGAGAGAGAGAGAGAGAGAGAGAGAGAGAGAGAGAGAGAGAGTGTGTGAGTGCGCGTGTGTTCCTCCGCTCCTATTTCTTTCTACCCCTCCCCTTCCACCCACCCTCTCTCCCTGTCCCTCTCAATTAGCTCTCTTTTTGTCTCTCTTTAGTCTTGCTCTGTTACTCCATGCTATCATAAATTATGCTCCTCTAGAAATTGAGGCCAATTAGATTCGACATATCACCAGAATGCGTTTGGACATGGCACCAATGGAGGCATTGTTGTGTACACCATTCAAACACAATGGAGGGAGAGGGTGTGGTAAGGAAGCAATGGCTCTCTGTGGTTGAGAAGCTGTTTGGGCCATAGTGTCTGTTCTTCGGGGCAATGCCTCCTATTGTTGCAGCGGTAGATACTGCCCCCCTGGTTTTACCCTTTCTTTTGGGTTGGGTGTGCGTGTCTGTCGGTGCACGTGCACACGTGTGTGTGTGTGTGTGTGTGGTGTGTGTGTGTGTGTGCGTGTCTGTCGCTCTCTCTCTCTCTCTCTTCTCTCTCTCTCTCTCTCTCTCTCCTCTCTCTCTCTCTCTCTCTTCTCTCTCTCTCTCTTTTTTTCTCTCTCTCTTTTCCTCTCTTCTCCTTTTCCTCTCTCCCCCCCCCCCCCCCCCCTCCTCTCTCTCTCCTCCTCCCTCCTTTCTCTCTCTCCCCTTTTTTTTTTTGTGTTGTGTGTGTGTGGTGTGTGTGTGTGTGTGTGTGTGTGTGTGTTTGTTTTCACCTTCTCTTTCATCGCTATGGAGCTTGTAAGGCTGTGTGTCCAGCCTTCTCGCCTTTTTCTTCCAAAAACCCATCACGGGCGTTCTTGTAATCCTGAATCTCTGTAAGTTTTAACCTTTGTAGCTCATGAGGCCTTTCTCAAGATGCTTGGGCTTGGGAGGTAACATGGCCTGTGGGGGGTGCGCAGGCTGGCCCGGGGGCGTTTTGTCGCTTTTATTCGCTTGGGGCGTCAGCCTTTGGACCTTTCAATGTGATCATCCTTTTGTTGCCCCTTTCTCTTGCCCCCAATTTGCACAGTTCTCACATGCTCCCATTTAAATGCTCCCATTACTGACTAGCGATGAGGTCCGTTATGGCTTCTCGGGGTTAAAAGATCATTGCTGCTCGTCCTGTGCGCAGACGCGCCTTTTCTCGCTATTTGGTTGGATTTGGGGGCTTTGGATGGGGTGTGCTATTCGTCCACTTAGAAGGGGCACAGGATTTAGCAGGGGAGATATGAGGCATATTAGGGAGGGCGAGGTGGGACTGTGGGGGGGGGAGGGGGTAGGGAGGCAGGTTGGGTGAGAAAGCGGGAGGGGGGGGGGGGGGGGGGGAGAGAGAGAGAGGGAGAGAGAGAGAGGAGAGAGAGAGAGAGAGAGAGAGAGGAGAGAGAGAGGAGAGAGAGGAGAGGGGGGGGGGAGAGGGGGGAGGAAGAGAGAAGAGAGAGAGAGAGAGAGAGAGAGAGAGAGAGAGAGAGAGAGAGAGAAGAGAGAGAGAGAGAGAGAGAGAGAGAGAGAGATGGGGCGGTTGGAGGTATTGTTGTGTCGTTTTGCTCTTAAGCCGCTTCTCATCATGCACCACCTCTGTTAACACTGTCTGGGCCCCATGCTTTTCTTCCCATTTACCCTGCACCTTCCCCCGCCCCCCCCCCCCAAAAAAAAAAAACAAAACAACTCTACAGTTGCCCCGGGGGGGGGGGGGGAGCCTCATGGTAGTTGTAAAGCCTGTTGAATCGGAGCACTAATGGGTAATCATGCACTCGAACGCTCAATGGATCTGCAAGAAGTGATGTGCCAAGCTCTGAGCAAGTTAGATGAACATCCCAAACATGGTTTCTTGGAGCTTTCCACCTTGAACATTGGAGCCACCATGTTGAAAAGCTCCAGTTTTCAATTAATCTATACATTGTTGATCGTCATCAAAGAAGGGAAGCCATCTTCCAAATTGGACCAGCCCCTGCCAGAGACCATCGCCCCAACTGTAGTTCCCTTGTGGTCAACAAGTACGTGGTGAGGGGTCCAGACGGGATGTTTGTGCAGATTTGGTGTTGCTACTAGTACAGTCGCTTTACAGCTGCAGCGCAGAAACTCTACGACCTCGTCTGGAGGCCGCGAGACTGAATGTTGGTGTAGAATTGGGTTGCTACTAATAAATCGCTTTACAAGTGCAATGCCAGAAACTCCACAAAGCACATCTCGAGGTCTCTGGGCAGGATGCTTGTGCAAAATGGGGGTCAGATGAATTAGAAACAGTTTTCCGCATCCAGTTTTTTTAATTGCGGATGGGTGAGAGTACAGTTCTGGTGTACATGCACGAGGGCCCTAACGGAGTCCGCTTTGACCGATACCATGAGCTTACTCGTCACGTACTAGGTGTGCTCAACCCACCCCCCAAGTGCCCTTCATACTGTTTTCCTGTTGTCAACATGCATTTCTAATTCCAGGAAAGCTTTTTCTCCTTTCTGCACCTGACATGCATATTCTTTCCTCTTCTTGCACCTTGCATATGGCCCTGCACAGCCGCATATGCACGACAACGCCTGTACGCACACGTTCCCCCCCCCCCCCCCCCCCCCCCTCTCTCTCCCTTCCTCCATCTCCCCCCAACAATACCTAACCTATTACTCATCATAGTGTTTGTTTTGGATGACCTCCGCCCCTCCCCCCAACAATACCTAACCTATGGTAATGGTAATCTCCTCCCCCACTCCCCCCCGGCGGGAACTCCCGGGGGGATAAAGCCGTACACTTAGATGATCACCTCCACCTACTGTTGATGAGAGGGCCCACCCCCCCCCCCCCAAAGGAAAAAAAACCAAAAAAAAAAAAGTTCCAGTTGAAAATGGAGTATCCCCCCCCCCCCCGCCTCGTGTTCCCTGGTCTTTTATCATGAGTGATGGAAAACAGCAGCTGTTAGTTGTGAAAAGTCATGTGGTTGATGAGCAGGGGAGTTCTGGGGGACTTGGCTCCTGGTTCCCTTCCAAGTGACACTGTTCGTGGGCTTGCCCATCACATACGCTGTGACTGGAGGAGAGTCGCTGCACAAGGTGCGCTGTGCACTTTTCTGATTTGATGCAACTTCTCACCCCATGGAAAAACGGAGGAATCGCTGGGGCCTCGCCTCTCCCCCCAACCCCCCCCCCTCTCTCTGTCTGTCTCTCTCTCTCCTCTCTCTCTCTCTCTCTCTCTCTCTCTCTCTCTCTCTCTCTCTCTCTCTCTCTCTCTCTCTCTCTCTCTCTCTCTCTCTCTCTCTCTCTCTCTCTCTCTCTCTCTTGTCCCTCTCCCCTCCCCCTGTATGCTTAGGTGTGTTTGCGTGCGCTCGGCATGTGCGTGTGTTTGTTGGGGGGGGGGGTATGTGTGAGCATGTGTGTATGTAAAAATGATTAGGCAAACTGTCATGTTGCTATCTTTATGGTTGGGGCTTGTCCCGAACGTAAAAGCACACGCCTGCACAGGAACCTGCCACAATCTGACGGACTGTATAACTCTCCTGTTGCAGAGGAGCTCAAGCTGGTTAATTTTTGCTAATTAATGTTTGCTTTTGGCATAATGCAGTCCTAAGTTAGGACTCGTAACACCCCTCTTAGCGTATGAGGGGTGTTAGGACTCCTAACACCCCTCTTAGCGTACATTCCCGTCCCTGGAATTGCATTCGGCCCAGTTCTATGCATGAAATTGCGGGACAAGTGGCTTTGCGTCATGCTGCAGGAGTCGACAAATCCACGAGATCTATCTTTTATTGGTTGCTAGTCGTGCGGTGAAGGCTTTCGAAGAGAGATAGTGGGCCCTAGTAAAGCGTAGGAAAAAAAACGAGTGCAACGAATTTAACTAGTAAAACGGGTAGGAAATTGCATTATGTCGTGTTATAAGGCTCTGGGGTGTCACGGGGTCTATATTTCCTTTCCAATTTGTTATGTGCAGCTTGGGTGGCATGATGTGGCGTCTTAGGCGTTATCAAAGATCCAAGATCCCCTTAACCCGCAGGGATGGGGGGATCCCTGGGGGATCTTTTGGACTCATTTACTTTCATGCGGCGCTTGCGTTTGGCTTTCGTCTGTTGGGTCCATAGCTTGTGTGGGTCGGAGGAAGGGACTTGAGCGGGACTTCCTCAATTGCTTCTCATGTGTGATTGCTTGTGATTCACAACTAAGATTCGCAATTTGTGCACACTACAGGTGTTCGCCCTATTGAATCCTGATGGGCACAACCTGCGCTTGACATACTGGATCATCATCTTCTCCGGGGTACAGCTCATGGTCAGCCAGGCAAGTCTCCTTTTTGCCTTACTGCTGTTGTGCCCAAAGATGCGCTCGCCCTGTTCTTAAATGTGATCGATACGTTGCAACTTTCATGCGATGTCTACCTCTGTGCTTGAATGTGATTGCTGCGTCCGCTCTTTTATGCAGTTTATAACTCTGTTCTCCAATGCAATCTGAGGCCTACAGTGCTAAAAGTTTTTTAACCATCAGAATGTTGCAATAGATCATGCCTCCAGACTCGTCTGACAACTACTGGGGCTTCAATCCATCTGTGCCTAGAGTTAGTGGTCTTCTATCTTATCACTTTGGTATTGTTAATACTAGTAGTCAATGTGTTAAGCCCCGCTCTAGTAGTTTACCTCAGGTATTGTTAATACTAGTAGTCAATGTGTTAAGCCCCGCTCTAGTAGTTTACCTCAGGTATTTTGCTATTCATGGCAGTCAGCCCCGTTTGACTTGCTCATGCCAGAATATCTGTACTCTGTACTGCCTTGAATTTGTTCAGTTTTTTTACCTCAATTCTTTGATGTCATCTGTTGCCTTTATCCACTGGTACTTCTACCTCATGTATTCTGTGCGCTCAGATCCCGTCAGCCCTGTTGGCTCCCCCCCCTTTTGGCTTCTCCGTCTCCCCCCCCCTTTTTGGCTTCTCCGTCTCCCCCCCCCCTTGTTTGGTTCTCCATCCCTCCCCCCCCTTCTACCTCGCACCTTATGGTCCTTGATTTTCGGCAGTTCTACATTAGCCAAAGTATTCTTGATCGGGTACTGTCCTTCTGCAAGCCTAAGTGCATGCGTGCGCGCGCTTGTGTGTGTGTGTGTGTGTGTGTGTGTGTGTGTGTGTGTGTGTGTGTGTGCGTGTGTGTGTGTGTGCACGCAATCTTTGTGGCGTTTGATGACTTAGCGGAAACACCTTGTGGCCTGCCTATCTGGGGAAGGGCAGCTGGGTCCTGCGCAGAGTGGGGGGTGGGAAGGGGAGGGGGCCTTCCAGCAAGAGATTGGGAGGTCTGTTGAGACAGGGTCTGTTCTGAGTGCAGGTTAAGAACTTCCATGACCTGTCCTGGTCTCCCTCTTCGGTGCGATCGCCTCGGTGCGTTCTTTCTGCCCAGTCCATGCTTTATTGTTGTGTGTCCATTGGCAGCCAGAGCCCACCCCTTCCAGGCACAGACGCAGACGAGTGTTAGCCATTCTCTTCAGGCGTTGACTCTCTCTTAATTGCACAATCGTCAACTTGTATCCTTTGCATAAATGGTGTGGTCCCTTTGTGCGCATGCACTCCCCCCCCCCCCCCCCTCCTCTCCCTCTCCTCCTCTCCTCCCTCTCTCTCTCTCTCCTCTCTCTCCTCTCTCTCTCTCTCTCTCTCTCTCTCCTCTCTCTCCTCTCCTCTCTCTCTCTCTCTCTCCTCTCTCTCCCCCCCCCCCTCCCTGCCCCCCCCCCCCATCTCTTCCCCCCTCTCCCCCCCTCTCGGCGAGAGAGAAGGACACTGAAGGGGGTAGGGTATGTCCAATATCACCGTTGCCATTGGCGCGGCAGACTGTCAATGCCATTACAAGTTATGTGCTGTGCCCCCCCTCCCCCCAGAGGAGCCCACAGACAACATAAAACATGACTTGCATAGTGAACACCGCACTTTCGGCTTGTGGACAAAACGCGGGAGGACCTCGGAGCGTGCTGATCACTCCCTGCATTGCGGCGATCATTTCATTGTCATTTGTGTCTACCCCGGGATTCCGGGCGACTCTGGAAGGATTCTTTTGACCTCGACAGTCTAAAGCACTTGATTGACGAGCCCATGTCGACCATATGGGTCTTTTGGAGCTAAAAACCAAATGAAATTTGAAACCAAATGGAATATGGATTGGATATGCGCCCCTTGGGGGGCCCCTTGGGTGGGCAAGGTTATTGAGAATGCTCGATTATTTCTGTCAAACTCCAGAAAGGCTAACCAGGAGACTGTGGATGGTGCCAGGTGTTTTACTCCATGGTTGCTTTCATCACCTGCGTCGTACGAGGTAAGCTCTGTCATCCAATGCAGGCTGCCTCCCTCCCTCCCTCCCTCCCTTTTCCCTCCCTCCTTTCCTCCCACTCTCCTCCCTCCCTCCCTCCCTCCCTTCCTACCTCCCTCCCTCTCTCCCTCCCTCCCTCCCTCCTTTCCTCCCTCCCTCCCTTTTTCCTCCTCCTTTCCTCCCACTCTCCCTCCCGCCCTCCTTTCCTCCCTCCCTCCCTCCCTCCCTCCCTCCTTCCCTCCCTCCCTCCCTCCTCCCCTCCCTCCCGCCCTCCCTTCCTACCTCCCTCCCTCTCTCCCTCCCTCCCTCCTTTCCTCCCTCCCTCCCTTTTTTCCTCCCTCCTTCCTCCCACTCTCCCTCCCTCCCTCCTTTCCTTCCTCCCTCCCTCCCTCCGTCCCTCCCTCCCTCCCTCCTCCCCTCCCTCCTTCCCTCCCTTCCTACCTACCTCCCTCCCTCTCTCCCTCCCTCCCTCCTTTCCTCCCCCCTCCCTCCCCCCCCCCCCCCGCTCTCTCCCTCCAGATGTGTCACCTGGGCTTACACCTGGCATAGGCACACAACCTCCCCCCCCCCCCCCCCCCCTCTTCAACACCACCCATCCCCAAATCATCCTCATATGCACATCAGCCCCCCCCCCCCCCCCATGCGGGCATACACACGCGCAAGCGCGCGCGTGCACACACACACACACACGCACGCACGCACGCACGCACGCACGCGCGCGCGGCGCCGCGCACACACACACACACACACACACACACACACACACACACACACACCCCAACACCCACACCCTTCCCTGTGACCATGCACTTGAGAATGCATGGAGGCCCGATTTTGCTGTG